>JANAVB010019795.1:1934592-2102092 GCA_029216955.1 Iris pallida | reverse complement strand
ACATGCCAGACTGCCGAAAGAAGCCTGAGTCTGATTTGTCGATATATCTTCTGGTCCTGGTTTTTCATACCCAGAATATCTTCCGTAATCGGCAACAATGCCAAATCTCGTCTAATGTGTACGCCATTCTGCTCCGTGAAATGCCACCACACCTTCTCAGAGAACGGACACTTAAAAAATAGATGATCTATGTTTTCCTCCTGGCTACCACACAAAGCACATCGGACATCCGGCAAAGCTATTCCGAACCGAGTAAGTCTCTCCTTTATTAGGAGTCGGTCCCGAATTGCTTTGTATAAGCATAGCTCCATCTTTGCCGCCGCCCCCTTTACCCACACGACCTCAGCCCATGCCACTCTTGGAGACACCAATCTCAGCATATCATATGCCGCCTTCTGAGAGAATCCATTGGCCTTCCTGCCGGTAGCCAGCGACCCATCCTCCCATTCCCAACTGTCCGTCCCCGTTCCGCCCTCTATCAGGACTCCTCGGATTTCGTCCCCCACCCATTGATCTATGTATCTGTCGGTGATATGCCACCTGCCACCCGCGATGAACGCGTCCAGCGTAATATCGCGCCCAACAAGCTCAAAGGTCGGCCATCCTAATCTATCAATAAGGCTCCTCTTATTCAGCCACGGATCCAACCATACACTCGTCGATCTGCCATCTCGTATCACCCGCCGTACGAAGTACTGAATCGTCGTTCGTTGCGACAGGATCTTCTTGAAGGTGACCGAATAATTGTTATATATATATATTTCTTTATACAAGTCATATTCATATGCATTGTACTTGCACAAACAAATTATAATATTATTAAAAAAATTAGATAAAAATTTAAATTAAATTAAAATATTTTAAATATAATTTAAAGATATTTTAATAAAAATTTATTATATATATGTTTTTAGAATATTTTAAATTTTTATTGACTAGTGGAGGATATATATTTTTTTCTTACTTACATGTGAGATACAAACACTATAGTTAGATTTTTTTTTTAAATTAATTAATTAATGGAAAATATACATACTGTTCGGATGACTAATTTTTTAAATTAATTAGTGATATATATATATATATATATATATATATATATATATATAACTTGGACGGCTTATTTTTGAACTAATTAATTGGGCAATCTTCTTTATTCTTTAGGATATGTTAGGGAAACAATCAAATGTATTCCTTGTTGATTCTGACTTCTGAGCATCAAGATCTTTGTAGTTGTTTTCTTTTTCAAGATCATCATTAGCTGAACGTGGTCCTTCTAACATATAAAAACTGTTTGCAAGCAATAAAGCAGAGATGCTCATCTTAGCTTAAAGTTCAATGACCAGAAGAGTAATCTATAATTTATACAGCATCGCTGCATCATCACACTGAGGAAGCTGGTACCGGCAATCGGTATGAACCCCAGTCCCAGTCACCAACGATATTCATGACTCCTTGGTCCATAATGGCAAAAGTCAATAGAGTCTTTACGATCAATGATCACTTCCTCTAGATAGGGCCAGACAAGCCATCGAACTTGGACAACCCCTTTGTTGAGGACAATCCCCTATATCTCTATGTCTCCAGCACTCTATCTGCCAATAGAATCTTTACGGTCCACCTGAATTCTTCCTTGTCAGTTGAACTAGCAATTTTCTATGTCCACATTTTGAGTTAACATTGGAAAGGTCTCGAATAGCTCAAGAGTCAGGGACAACCAAAATTAGCTCCGACAAAGACAATCCAACTCTCTGGGCCGGCCCTGCATCTAGATAAGGATATATTTTTTTATGCTTGGTTGTCTTCTCCTTCACCTGCAAACACTAGCAAATATTGAAGGATAATTCTCATGTGCCACTCCGACGCTTAAGTTAGAATGAGGTGAAAGTAAAATAAGACACTCTATGGTAAAATTTTGTGAGTATTCTAGGAAGAAGAACGCAAAGGAATCTATATAACACACACACAAACATACACACACACACATATATATATATATATATATATATATATATATATATATATATATATATATATATATTCTCGATTGACTTTTGTATTTTTCGAGTAAAGTTGTGATAATGTATATTTTGTTGGAGTTTAGTATTTGAACTCTAGATCAATGTTGTAAAAACCCGACCGGACCGGCGGTCGGACCGGATCCGACTGCTTTATATCAAAAAATCGGTCCGGTTCGATTAAAATCGGGTCTTTTAAAGAATCGTCGGTTTTTTGTGAAAATCGAGTTCAACCGGTGAACCGGCCGAACCGGTTCGCAATTGAACCGACCAATTTTGGTATTTTTTTTAAGAAAATAAAAAATAAAAAAAATATCATGAAAAATTTGGACAATTTGATTCTTTGTTTGGTTTTGATCGACCTTATAGTTGTAAGAGTAAACCAAACCAACATACTTATGACCAAACAAAACTAAACCAATAAGTAATTATAGATATCTTACGTATTTAAGCCAAACTAAACCAAGTCTATTTGAACCCCGATTGAACTCCGGTTGAATCCGATTGAACCCGATTGAACCCCGATCCGATCTATACCAAAAAAATTTGGTTCGATCATCGGTCCAATTTTTAAAACATTGCTCTAGATAATAGTCCCTCGTCCATGTGTCAACCCCAATAAGTGTTTATTTTAATATAATATTTCATCTTTTAGTGACTTGGGCACATTGGAAGTGATATTTCACGTGCTTAGTAATTAGTATGGTGAGATATTTCTCAAGATGGCTGTGATCAAGACCTTTAGAGAAAAACATTTATGTTTTTGCCATTCATTTTTTTTTTAAGTTTTTGGATGCCGCACAAATTTCTGCGTAGATGCCTTTGGCGCAAAAGTTGTTGCGTGGGCACAGCACTGTGCAAATTTTCGCGCAAAAGCCTCTATTGCAAAAAATTATTGCGCAAGCACTACATTGTGCAAATTTTCGTGCAAAAGCCTCTGCGTAAAATTTTGCAAAAATGGTTGTTAGTTGCTTGTAGAATGTTACTACCATTTGGTGGGGTTAATGCTGTAACCGTCCACTTAAAGTGGAGTTCTTCTCATTCTTAATATTGTCCATTATGGATTGTTGGCTGCTATGGGAGGTTGACTGCCCTATATAAAATCAATTTTTTTTTTACTTTTACAAAGAGAAAAGACGAGAATATATACTACGGGAGGAAGCAACAAAGTTTGTCGGTTCGTGCATGCTAAGGAGTCCACGTTTTGCCCGTTCAAGAGTGACAAATGGAGCGTTTCAGAAGTTTGTGTTTCAGAATTTGGTGGTTCCTGGTAGCATATCGACGGAATAATGTCGAATCATGCTTTGAGCAACGATGATCATCATCACCCCAGCGAGTTTTCTTCTTTAATGTTATCTTATTATGTTCGTCTTTGTAATTAGCACTATGTTGCAAGTTGTAATCTTCCTTCTTCTTTTTTGTTCAAGTGATCAGAGTTCTAGCTTAGTCATAATTCTAGCACACAAAAATTCTAGTGTAGTGAATTTTAGCTCAATCAGAATTCTAGCTTGGTCATAATTCTAACGCAAATTTTTTAGTATAGTTAATTTTAGCTTAGACAGAATTCTAGTGCCGTAAATTCTAGTTCAGTGAATTTAGCTCTGTCAGAATTCTAGCGTATTAAATTCTAGATCAGTCAATTTTAGCGCGGTAAATTCTAGCATGTTAGAATTTTAGCTTAGTCAGAGTTTTCGCATGGAACATTTAAGCACATTCTGCTTTTATTTTTTCTGTTTTTACGTACGTTATACAATCTTTGTAACCTTCGGAAACAATAATCTCAAAGCAAGATCCGAACAACGATCCAAACACAGATAAAAAATCGTGCATATGTCATCGACACAAGTTTTGACAAGTCTGAAAAGTTCGATGGAGAACATTACAACATCTGAAAGAGAAACCGTTAGTCTCAATATTCAACTTGTAAATGTTGAATACGTGTTGATAGATCTAAAAGTCTTATACTCTTCCAAAATGAAAGATGTATTAGCTATTGCTAGCAGGACCAAAGATCTCTTCCTCTGGATAAGGGATTTCTTTTATGCCTGGTTGTCTTCTCTTTCACCTTACATGCACGAGCAAACTTCGGACGGAGTAATCCATGAGTGCGACACCGATGTTCAAGATAGACTGAGGTGAAGGTAGAATTCGACAGAAGTTATGGTAGAACTTATCTTCTTAGTAAGCGAAGGATTAACCCGAATTTGTTGTACCTTAATCAGGTTTGTAGCGTGGGCAGAGATTACTGAGATCTTCTTGCAAATTTGAGCATGTTTAGGTCTCTCTCTTAGTTTAAAGGAAAATGCTAAAAGGACCGTCCGTTTGCCCATAGAGCCGGTCTACCATGTAACTAACTTAGACATGTGCCTAGAATCCCGTAATTTAAGGGGGGCCCATAATTTTATATGGTATATATATGGAGCAAAAAGGAAATAAACATCTCCTTGGTTTAAATAATTAACCTAGGTTCCCATCATGGGCGGACCCATGTGAAGGGCTGGGGTGGGCTCCATCCCACCCCAAAAAACCCCAATTTTTTTTTTCCATATATAAATCGTTTTTGTGTAATTTTTTTTAGTCAAGCTTATACTTAGCCCACCCTAATCCACTCTAGCCCACCCCAACTCAGGTTCCTGGTTCCGTCCTTGGTTCCCATGATTTAAGGAGAACAACAATTATCTTATTTTCTTAATTATTTAATTGATTTGGAACCATGTTTTAAGGGGAAGAGCAATCAACATCACCTTCCCCCCACCCACCCCAGACCCACCCACTCCCCTTTTTTAGCAGTTCCCTCCAATGGAGGGACGACACGTGGCCCGTGGATCAGGACTACGGTCCAAATCCGTGGACAACGTAGCATCACTCTAATTTAAATGGTGATTACGTGTCGGGACCATGCGTCTCTCATACGAGATTCGGGTTGGGCCAACTTATCAGATTCGTGACTTCGAGAGTCAGTAGATAGACTCGGACCTAGACCTAGGCATATATATCACCATCGGCAATTCATCCACATCCAAAATCAAACTATGAATCTCCTGCTGATATATTTTGAGATGAAAGAGACACTTGTGAATGACATTATGATAAACAAAGAAATTAAAGTTGGAAAATATATTCCTAAGTAGAAACAGAAGTCCATTATATACAGAATGTCAACAATATCCGCTGCCTTCTTACCTTTCCTTGTAGTGGAAAGCAAATGCTCAAAGTTAGGTCATATGCACTAATGCCATTTCGACAGTCTGCACGGGACCAACTCTAAGCAAGCGCCTAACCAAAAATCTCACTATGCAACGATTAATCATGCTACAAATTCAATAACAAAGTTGAGCGTGAGCGGTATGTAACGTTTTAAATGTTGTATTCCGTTCGAGGTCAAGTTGTATAACTTTTCTACAGATCAAAGTTATGCGGGAAGCTTCTAGAACATTCCAGAAGATGGCGAAACTCTCCAGAAGAAGGTAAATTTCTGTGGAAGGCCCAAAATCTTTCTAGATGGTTCAAGATACTTCTGGATGGCCCGTGAAGTTTTCTTTTATGTCTCTAGAGAATAATCCTGAAATATAACGTTCCAGTTATGGTAGGAAGAATAATCACTGGAATATTCCTTCGAGAAGTTTCCATATAAAGTTCTATGAACTATTATAAAAGGGGGAGGCCTCATTTGTTCCTCGCCACCTAAAAACTTGTAAGCATTCTCCAAGTCAATAAACAAATTCTTACGAGTCCCATCTTTGTCCCACTCTTCTTATTTTTCTTAGCGATTTAGTTAAGTCGTATTGGAAAGGCTTACACGAGTCTTCGAGTAAGAAGATAGTACGTCGCACGGGATGAAGTGCTAGCAAAAACACTAAGTCCGTGACAAGTGGTAACAGAGCAAAGGTTCGATCGTCGTCATGTCTTCGTCCGAGATCGTCCACCACGAGGAGCAACCCGCATCGCCTAAGGAGAAGGCGAAGCCCTCGAGGAAGGATAAAAGCAAGGAGCCGACGATGGAGCGAGCCCTTGGCGAGTTGGCGTCCCGCGTGGAGATGCGGGAGAAGGACGTGATGGCCATCGAGCATGAAGTGGAGCAGAACCAATCGGCCCACGATGAGTTCGCCCATGGGTTGGAGACTGACATTGCGACAGCGATGACGCAGTTTCGCGAGCAACTCCGCGAGATGCAATTCGAGTTCGAGGAGGAACAAAAGGCTACCAAGGCAGAGGTTGTTAGAACTGCACGAGAAGTTGAAAACCAAGGTGGCGATTCTCGAGAAGGCCATTGCTGGTGGTGCGTCTCCGAGGAGGGAGGCAGCCCAAAAGGTGAAGTATCCAGAACCTAAATCCTTCAATGGCGTGCGAGACAGGAAGGAGGTGGATAACTTCATCTAGAATGTCGAGCGGTACCTGAAGGCGGTTCGTATCGAAGATGAGATCGACAAGGTAAACACGGCGTCCCTATTTTTTTTCTGATAATGCTATGTTGTAGTGGCGATGCAGGTGCATCGAGATAGAAAAAGGGACTCTGCTCGATCCAGACTTGGGAGGATATCAAGAAGGAGATCAAGTCTCAATTCTATCCGGAGAACGTAAACTACATCGCGAGGCGGAGCTTGCGACAACTCAAGCACACCAGGTCCATCAGGGAGTATGTGGCGGAGTTCACCCGCCTGATGCTTTCCATCTCCAGTATGGGCGAAGACGATCGCCAGTTCTTCTTCCTAGATGATGTACAACCGTGGGCGGCGCAAGTGTTGCAGAGGCAACGCGTGATAGATCTGAACACGGCGGAGCGATACTCCCAAGTCCAAGGCAAAGACCACCACCAAGTTCAACGGTGGGGGAGACAAAAAGAACAACGGAAAGGGAGCTCCATCGAAGGACAAGCAGCATGCGAAGCCTCCGATGGAGCGGAAGATCGAGTGCTTCGTGTGCAGTGGAAATCACTTCGCACGCGACTGCACCAACAAAGGCAAGAGGGTGAACGCGGTCCAAGGTGGGGAGGCCGAGGCCGAGGAGCCTAAGATAGGGGTTCACATGGGTGCCCTGTGTCACGCCCCGATCCGGAAAATTGTTCATCCTTGCTAGATTTTACCCGAATCATCGTCCTCGCTGGGACGTGATGCCGCACGAGCCTGGAGTTGCGCTCGTGCAAGGCAAGATAACAGTTCACATAGTGATTATCTCAAATTCGTAACATAAGCAGCGGAAGGAAACAAAGTATAACATAAGAATCTCTTTTATTCATAATGAACTGAAGATTACAAAGGCTCTGAATAGCCCAACATATATGCCAATTGGCTACAATGCTCATGACCTCTCTAGCTCACAAAGGATTACATTGTTCCATACATTATGCCTCTTTATAGCCACCAAGTAGTCTTCGGCCGAACATCTCCATGTCGCAAGTCCGAACGCTTATGCGGAAGCTCCTCTTGAACGCTAAGGACTCCATGCCTCGGCACGTCCAAGCCAAGCCCCGCCCCGAGCCGATCATAACCTGAACCTGCACATAAACTAGTGGGAGATTAGTGCTTTCGTTCTCGCTTCGCACTGATCAAGACCCGTTCGCACCCAAACCAAACACTAAATATCTTTAGTAAAACATGCATCTTAATTTGTGATCTTTATATTTAGCCTTAGGATCAGTTTCATAGCAACACTTAAACATAGCACATTATCATAAATGTGTTCCATACCGTGTTCCTGCAGCAGATACAGTTAGCCATAATATGAAACATAAACATAGTGTTTCGTGCTCATCTCCATTCCTCTTCGCCTAGCCTGCCATGGTTAGAACTTACATAATTAATCATACGATTCGCACAACCCACCAATCATAACCGTAAACATATGCATAAGGGTGGCAGGCCCTGCGCCTGTACCCAACTCTCGTCTCAGCCCACCGGCCCTATCTATATGAAGGTCACGGTATTTTGCACCGTAATGGACTTGGCATCTCTTATGTGTAAGCCTACAATTACTTCGATACGGGTTACTAGCCCAGTATCCGAAGGATCCCAAACTTACAGATATCATAGCTTATCACAGCACTGGACGGTCGCAATCCGTCCGAATGTTGTGCACCATAAATACCACACATAATTCCCTCCTAGGCCGAACGGTCCCGGTGCCCCGGCGTAACCGTCCGAAGAAAACCGCACCCGTGCACGGGCCATCCGAGTCCATTGACCATGTAATACGTATCATAGCATACAAGTCATATCGTCCAACCAAATCCTCCGTTGCATAAATATAGTCTCGATCCATAAACGGTTTTCCGTGCCATAAACATAATCCACGATCCATATGGGGAGCTCCGTCGGCGTTATGTCCCAACACATCCATATTGATGTACGACGTCCAACGGCTTAGTCATCTCATACTCATATTCAACGCGTACCATTCGCAAGTTATTCTCATAGCATAATTCTGTATTACTTAGTCTTTTCGCAACTTAAGTGTCCGAGGGCACACTCAGTACCGTAATCAATATTCTACGCCTAGTGTTCAATGTTCTCGGAGCCGTGCACATTATGCACATCTCAATATCGTCTTTCAATGTTCTACCATTATTGCCCTACCGCAACTCGTACACTTGATGCACGTCGCTTTAATTGTTCGATTGTTCAATGTTCTACCTTAGTGTTCAACACATATTTAGACACTTACTCGCCGAGTCACGCTCGCTTACTCAATAGAAACTTTACGCATACAATGACATATCTGTTAGCCGTGAAGAAATAGGGAGAGAGAGTCAAGAACCCGCCCACCTTAAGTCGATACGCCTTGCCGTCTCGCCGATTGAAGCGTCTCGCTTCCATAACTCGATCGTATAGCTAACTCCCGGACTTAGCCATTCTTTTGAACTACTCGGTTGATTTGGCCTATCGCGCCCATGCCACAATCCGTTGCAAGGCCACGATTTGGTTTCGCGGACACTTCATTGCATAAGGCAAAATGTCGACCTCTTATCGTCCAGCATAAAAGCATAGCCTGCACACCAGATCAACTAAAATCAGCACTTGCTCAATAGGACTTATCTTTTGCATCGATTCGATTCATAGATTCCAACCGACTCAAAGCTTACCTTTGGCCAACGTAACTCTTGCATCGATTTACATCGATACTTCATCGGATCAATGCAATTCTTCGAGTCAACGACTCATCATAATGCACCGAGCGGAGCGGGGCATTACATAATATACCACTCAAAACAAGGTTCGTCCTCGAACCGAAACCAACACTTAAATCCAAGTGTCTCGTTAGATCGTTTTACGATCTCGTGCTACTATCGTTGGAATCATACAACTTAGTTTGGATCATACACATATTTTAGGCGTCCCACCAATATATGCATTTCAGCCAAGCTCAGTTGTAGGATATCGGGACAAACTAACGCTCCACTTAAATCCTCAAGCACCAACTATTTCGTACTCGGCTTAGTCAAATCTTAGCGCCTATTCTCAAATACTTCTCGTATGCAGTATCCCATAATATGCGATCATCTTCCAACATCTTGCACATAACTTAACTCGAAACTATTAGTTCGATCTCATAAGTTTCTCGCCGGCCACCTAACACTCGTATTGCATCGAGTCATTGCGCATCCAATCCCAACAATTCTCTGCAATGCCTATTCGTCCAACCGTTTGCCTATCTCTCACATAACTCAAGTCTTTCATCCAATCATTCATAACATTTGGCCTTAACGACATGGACTAAGTCCACATGTCACAAATTCCTTTGCCAATAATCCGTACTAAGTCACGCACACAACTATCCCAATACGACCCACGTTCTCGAACTGCCTACGCATCGCGTCTGGGGCTACCCCCGCTAGGTAACTTATCCAGACATCGTACTCGCGCTCTTCCGACACAAGAGGTCAACTTGAGTCTACGATGCCCAAAGACAACAATCTTTCCGACCCAAGATCTCCTACGATATGCCTATCTCCGATACTCGACCGAGTACGAATCCTTTTTACTCAATCTTCGATTCAGTCTCGACTAGTTTGTTTCATAATATAGATAGTGCGCTCAGCACACATAGCCTAACCGTTACTCAATCCGATCAATGACATAACTCTTAGGGTCGTTCTACTATCCGTCGCTCTCGCATATTGCAAAACTCTTGCAATCGCCTTACCGTATTACTACGCTAAGCACGTTCCTCAACATCTATCGATCCAACATAACTTTTCTTGACCATATCGATTCTAGTACTCGCTAACTTTCGAATCGTGATACTTACTCGCTTAGACTTATCCTTAACATGCACTATCTCATCTTTTATCCTCGACAAAAAATTTTATACGACTTCTTTAGGGTCATCCTATGGGACTTAAATATTCGTTTGATTTGGCGGTCAAGTCTTCTAGGGTCATCTGCCCCGAAACTACGTTCGATAATTGAAGATCATCAACGAGGGTCAGTTACAACGAACCATGCTATATCCTATCGCGGAGCCAAATTAATTCTCGATAATTCCTAGGGGACTTTACCCAATCCGACATATCAATCCATAATTTATCCATCCCCCGCGCAACCGATGCATCGTTAACTATTTGAATCACTTATGCACATTGCATGCCGTTACTACTCGAATCACTCATATATTACCGTTGACTATTCTTGCCAGTCATATGACATCTACTCGCCTCAAGTCCGAGTTTACCTATCCGTGATCATAGCTCGACACATTCCGTACTCATCAAAACCATCCTCGAATAACTTTCGTATTAAACCACAAATCAAATCCGATTTTGCCACGCCTTGCAAGTTTGATCATCCCCACTGTATGAATCACCATACCAGTGCTCACGTAGAATGATCGTCCTGATTTGGCATGACGCACGTGCGATGCTGGAGTTGCACTCACATAAGACAAAAATGTCAACATAGTGGTTATCCATGAATCAATCCAGACACTTTCGATTTCATCCGAGTAACATCCGTCCACTCTTAAATTTTCCGAAGCACTCCTACTATCATCATCTCAATTGCCATAACTTAACTTGCACCTTATTCATCCAACAACAATGCTCAACATAATTTTGTTCATTCGATCAGAGTATCTCCGAGTTATTGCATATCGTCTTTGATACGCCTCAATACCATCGTGTAGGCCTTAAAAATAAACAGTCACGCTGAGTTGATCAGAACAAGGTCCAAAAGTCACGCTGAGTTGATCAGGACAATATTAAAAAAGTCACGCTGGGAGACAGCTCATCATTTGTCAAAGTATCATCATGACTGACAGCACGACAGTCGAGGAATATCTTCTCGTATGCCACGTATGCACAGAACTTGAGAGATCACAGTCGACTATTGCGTGACTTTCAAAATCTTCTTCAGCAAGACTCAGCCTTCGTCAAGTTGGCGTACCAAAAGAGCTTCTTATCATTTAATACGACTGACAAAAGTAATCACTGTCAGAGATTTTGTGTCAGTCGAGACACGTCGAATCAAGACAGCTGGCAGTCTTACCTCAATCGAGCGTGGATTATGTTCCTTCCCAAAGTCTGCGTATATTTTGAGCTTTCTGTCTCAAGTTTGCGTGGATTCTGAAGTTTCCTTCCTTAAGTCTGCGTGGATTTTGAAGCTTTTTGCCTTAAGTCTGCGTGGATCCTGAAGCTTCTTGCCCCAAGTTTGCGTGGATTTTGAAGCTTTCTGCCCCGAGTCTGCGTGGATTTCGTCCTCAACGAGCCTGCGTGGATTTCATCAAATTGGAGTACGTGGCAGCCATGCCTCTGATCTCTCGCCTGCGTGTCCTGTAACTTGCACACGACTCATGCATGATTGCCATGTGTCCAACAGTTACAGGCCACGTTTAGTAACTGCTCACAACCTTGCGTATGTTAAATCCTGCGTGATTTTCAACTAGGCACAGGCTGTGAAGACAGTTATCCTTTCAGTTATTTTTGACTCTATAAATAGAGTTCTTTTTCTCATTCATTGTACAGATACATAGTTATCTAACTTACTGTCAAAATTTTGAGAGCTTTTCTTCTTCGCATAGTCTAAGGAATAAAGCGATCGTCTTCTAGATCGGATTCCTACAGTTGTAATTTTCCCAGAAACACAATAAATAAAGTGAATTTATTTATGGAAAACACATCGTCGACATACATAACTTGAACATCTTCCTTTCTCATAAGCTCAAACCCGTTGCAATCATTGCCATTATCTGAACTCGAATACGAATTAAGTCTCGCACTTATCAAGATCCATTCAGTTATAACTACTTAACATCATCGCGACACAATTTCAAATTCGTATATCCATTCTCATATCCCTAACTCGTACTTCCAAATCGTGCTACCGACTCCTTGCACTAACCCAAATCTGTTCGCACGATTTCTCCGTACATACTCAACACGTTTCGAACAAGCTTCCGTACTAACTCAACATAAATTCGACCAGTTCGACCATTTCCTCAACGCAACATCCTTCGTTATGCTCAACCCATCGTTCGACTTACACTTAAGGACTCTTCGTCCTACGTATCATCCATAGGTACGACTTCACACATAATCGCTCAACTCAATTCATCGAGGCATACTCGTATCAAATTTTATCGAGTCATTTTTATTCGAGTCTCGGTACTACTTCGTCCATTACGGACAAACATATCGTAACAATACAATCGTCTCGACGTAACCTATCGCAAGTCACCAACCGGCTTAACATAGCTATCACTAAGTGGTATTCCATATACCACTCAGGATCGAGCCTATCGTTATCGATATAATACTTTGCTACACTTGCGCGCATAATTGGTATTGCATATACCACTCGAAATTAAGTCATTACTTGGCATCACATTCTGCATAGGTCCGACATCTATTCTCAATCAACTATCACGTATGGCGATCCTTCCGATCCCAGCTATAGAGTTCGCTCAAGTTTGACACGCATCATCTCTAACCGTATCATGGCGATCATATCGATCACACCCGCAACATTCGCTTATTCAAAGCTCAACGCGACATTCGGCCAACATACATGTTTGCCTACTTCGAAACTCGATTCAATGCGGCCAACTTACAAGTTCGCCTACTCAACTCAACTTAGCGACCAACTCAACTCGTACTATCGCATCTGCGATCTTCCAATCTCACTCGTTGCAACTCGTACAACAACTCATTCTCGATACTTAAGGTCTTTACTCAATCTCGTGCAACATATCGCTATCCATCCGCATAGCCATATAACACGCATCATACCATATCGACTCGTTGCACTGATGCAACGAACGATTCACGACTTGCTGCACTCCGTGCAACCAATGACATATAACCATTCTCATAGCCACATAACACGCATCGCCTCACATATCGACCCGTTGCACTTTGTACAACCAACAACACATATCTTTTCGCACTTCGTGCGACCGACAACACATAACTTCTCGTACTTCGTGCGACCAACATCACGTATATTATTGCACTTCGTGCAACCAATATCACCGTATTCGTTGCACTTCTTGCGACCTAGCGACTCACAACTTTTTTGCACTTCGGGAAACCATAATCTCATAACCCGTTGCACTCCGTGCAACCAACACTCTCCGATAGCACCCGGAGATAGCGTGATGGTCTTGACATACTTGTGGCAGACGTACGGACTTAATATAGACTTATTGTATGGAACATCCAATGTAGCGTCGAGCAGATCCATGAGACATGCAGTTGCGGAAACAACTTAGAGTCAACTGAATTCGATAGCGAAGCGACTGAGGGTCAAAGAGATTCATGCACGGTCCAGAGGATGGAACCGCTCTTATACCAACTTGTCACGCCCCGATCCGGGAAATCGCTCGTCCTCGCTAGATTTTACCCGAATCATCGTCCTCGCTGGGGCGTGATGTCGTACGAGCCTGGAGTTGCGCTCGTGCAAGGCAAGATAACAGTTCACATAGTGATTATCTCAAATTCGTAACATAAGCAGCGGAAGGAAACGAAGTATAACACAAAAATCTCTTTTATTCATAATGAACTGAAGATTACAAAGGCTCTGAATAGCCCAACATATATGCCAATTGGCTACAACGCTCATGATCTCTCTAGCTCATAAAGGATTATATTGTTCCATACATTATGTCTCTTTATAGCCACCAAGTAGTCTTCGGCCGAACATCTCCATGTCACAAGTCCGAACGCCTATGAGGAAGCTCCTCTTGAACGCCAAGGATTCCATGCCTCGGCACGTCCAAGCCAAGCCCCGCCCCGAGCCGATCATAACCTGAACCTGCACATAAACTAGTGGGGGATTAGTTCTTTCGTCCTCGCTTCGCACTGATCAAGACCCGCTCGCACCCAAACCAAACACTAAATATCTTTAGTGAAACATGCATCTTAATTTATGATCTTTCTATTTAGCCTTAGGATCAGTTTCATGGCAACACTTAAACATAGCACATTATCATAAATGTGTTCCATACCGTGTTCCTGCAGCAGATACAGTTAGCCATAATATGAAACATAAACATAGTGTTTCGTGCTCATCTCCATTCCTCTTCGCCAAGCCTGCCATGGTTAGAACTTACATAAGCAATCATACGATTCGTACAACCCACCAAACATAACCGTAAACATATACATAAGGGTGGCAGGCCCTGCGCCTGCATCCAACTCTCGTCTCAGCCCACCGGCCCTATCTATATGAAGGTCACGGTGTTTTGCACCGTAATGGACTTGGCATCTCTTATGTGTAAGCCTACAATCACTTCGATACGGGTTGCTAGTCCTGTATTCGAAGGATCCCAAACTTACGAATATCATAGCTTATCACAGCACTGGACGGTCACAATCCGTCTGAATGTTGTGCACCATAAATACCACACAAAATTTCCTCATAGGTCGAACGATCCCGGTGCCCCGGCATAACCATCCGAGGAAAGCCGCACCCGTGCACGGGCCATCCGAGTCCATTGACCATGCAATACGTATCATAGCATACAAGTCATATCGTCCAACCAAATCCTCCGTTGCATAAACATAGTTTCAATACATAAACGGTTTTTCGTGCCATAAACATAATCCACCATCCATATGGGGAGCTCCGTCGGCGTTATGCCCCAACACATCCATATTGATGCACGACGTCCAACGGCTTAGTCATCTCATACTCATATTCAACGCGTACCATTCGTAAGTTATTCTCATAGCATAATTCCGTATTACTTAGTTTTTTCGCAACTTAAGTGCCCGAGGGCACGCTCAGTACCGTAATCAATGTTCTACGCCTAGTGTTCAATATTCTCGGAGCCGTGCACATGATGTACATCTCAATATCGTCTTTCAATGTTCTACCATCATTGCCCTACCGCGACTCGTACACTTGATGCACGTTGCTTCAATTGTTCGATTATTCAATGTTCTATCTTAGTGTTCAACATATATTTAGACACTTACTCGCTGAGCCACGCTCACTTACTCAATAGCAACTTTACGCATACAATGACATATTTGTTAGACCTAAAGGAATAGGGAGAGAGAGTCAAGAACCTGCCCACCTTAAGTCGATACGCCTTGCCGTCTCGCCGATTGAAGCGTCTCGCTTCCATAACTCGATCGTATAGCTAACTCCCGGACTTAGCCATTCCTTTGAACTACTCGGTTGATTTGGCCTATCGCGCCCATGCCACAATCCGTTGCAAGTCTACGATTTGGTTTTGCGGACACTTCATTGCATAAGGCAAAATGCCGACCTCTTATCATCTAGCGTAAAAGCATAGCCTGCACACCAGATCAACTAAAATCAGCACTTGCTCAATGGGATTTATCTTTTGCATCGATTCAATTCATAGATTCCAACCGACTCAAATCTTACCTTTGGCCAACGTAACTCTTGCATCGATTCGTATTGATACTTCATCGGGTCAACGTAACTCTTCGAGTCAACGACTCATCATAATGCACCGAGCGGAGCGGGGCATTACACCCTGCGCCTACTCAATTCTTTGAAGAGCAAGGCGGTCGTGACCAAAGTCCCGAATCGAGAACTGATTATGTGGACGTAAAAATCAACGACCACAATACAAGGGCGATGGTCGACACAGGGGCAACCCACAACTTTATCTCGGACGCGGATATCCAGCGCTTGGCTCTGGTGCTTGAAAAAGACTCAAGAAAGATGAAGGCGGTCAATTCAGAGACGTGCTCTGTGTAGGGGGGTGGCCAAAGACGTGAAGGTCCAATTGGGAGACTGGACGGGTGTTACCAGTCTCACGGCCACGCCATTGGATGACTTCAACATGATCCTCGGGATGGACTTCCTTATTTCGGCAAAGACGGTCCCAATGCCTCATCTAGGAGTCGTCGGGATCATGGATGAAATTTCTCCGTACATGGTAACAGTTGCACGAGGCGAGCTTGCGAAGGGGAAGGCTCTCTCTGCCTTACAACTCAAGAAGGGAATGAAATACGGAGAGATGACCTACCTATCTTGCGGTTCTCAGTATGGAGGAGGCGCCCGTGTAGGAGGATCTTTCGCCTGAGATCGATGACGTCCTTGTGGATTTCGGGGACGTCATTGTAGAAGCATGGAATTTCAGGAACGAAAATCCTATACGCCTAACATTACATGCGCCAGGGAGCTCAAATGAAGTACTTGGCACAAGCAAAACAGCAAAAGCATAGATATTAAAAGAAGATTTTTTATTTCATATAAAAGTCTGTTACATGTCTAAAAGGGGCTTTACAAAGAAGAATTTCTACAAAGAAAAGATCCTAAGTCTACAGCTAGGCGCACCAACCGACATGCGCTCTCAGTCAGGCGCATCTCTTCAGTGTCTCAGTCAGGTGCATCTCTTCAGCAGCTCAGTTATGTGCATCCCTTCCGCATCTCAGTCAAGCGCATCATGAAGTCTTAGCATATGCGCTCCACTTCGACCCGATCGGGTACTTCGACTAATGAAGCATTTATTGAGCAAGGGTGGGCGATCAATCCCACCCTAGCGGGAGGAAGAGCTCTCCAAAGGAAGAGGAGAGCACCGTAATCGATCCGCGACAAAAAGAGGCTTTCAACGCAACCAGAATGGGCAACACCCACTCTGACAGAAGAAAGAGCCTCCAAAGCCGGGAGCATCGCAATTCTGATCTGTGACTCTTCCAGCATAACGGAGACGAGGCTCGAGCATCCCGATCTTCGGATGCAACAAGCACCTTCCGCCTGCCTCAGAAGCCCTCGACTTTGACTTTCGGATGTAACAGTCACCTTCAAGCGCATGAACGAAGACAAGTCGTCGCATCTTCACCTTCGGGAATATCTCGTCAACAGAATGTGCTTGACCAAACAAGTTTATTTTGGAGGACGTGAGGGAACGAGAAGCAAACTCTCTTCTTGCCACTATTTATAGGCCGGGCAAATCAAACCCATGCGCCAAGTGGCGGGCTCTCCGAATCCCGTGCAATAAATTTGCATTTATGGTGATAAACCTGGCATTTCGAATTCGGCCAAGTCAAAAATGGCTATTTAAAGTACTCGAAGATCGCAACATTCGAACTAATAAAGGCACGTCATACAAACGGATGCGTCGGCCAGACACGGCACATCGTACAGACGCGCCCGTTCCATAGTGCCCCGTAAGAATGCGTCCAACAAAGCACAGATCCATGCGTCCTAATCAACATGGACCCATGTACCTATTTTGGCTCATCACCCATCAAACAATTAATGCTCAAGTGACAGAGTTGGCAGCACGTCCCCCGAGGACTGAACACTTAGCAGCTTTTTCACAAGATAAAGTATCGTTGACGCCAGCATTATCATTTACTTTCCTCCGGCGGTTACAAGCCACGTGGCCATCCCACCATTTCGTATGCGCCTCCGTAGCCATGTGCCCAAATCTCTGCATGCGCCTCAAAAGCCATACACCTCAAACTTTTCTCTGATCTCTAAAGACAGAGGTCAAGTCGCTATTGAAGCCCCGTATGTGCATCAAAAGCCATGCGCCCAGACTGGTTCGTGACTCCTAAAAGTTACAGGCTAAAGTCTACTCATGCGCCCAATCCTAGGCGCATCCTGTCAGATTACTCTCTACCAAATCCGAGATCTTTGAGCAACGAATACGCGCCACGTGTCTCTTGACTCAGTTCAGCCGATGAAGGGGTGATAATCACCCAAGACCTCCGCAACCGAAAGATCTCCTCCATTGCTACATGTCAGCTCTGCCGTAGCCCACAAATACAACAGAAAGAGTTCAACTCCTCAATCCGAGCGCACCGCCCATGCGCCTCCATTAGCAATTACTACGTGGCATCCCCACAAACAGGCGCATCCTACATATGCGCGCATGAGAAGCCAACCTGCTGATTATAAATAGAAGGATCATTCCCTCTCATACAAAGACACACACAAACAGAGATACAGAGATTGTCAGAGATCAAGACACACAGTCAATCAAAGCATCAGAGTTTACGCCCAGAGATCGGAAGAGACATTCAACGTCTTCTTTCTCTCCATAAGCTCCAGCACCCAGAGCAACTCAGACCTTCAGATAACCGAGAACCGTCGTCAGATCGTCAACGGAGTCAACACATTACCACTCGTTCCATCGACACAGGGACCCAGATAAATAAAAGTGTACTCCTAGGACAACATCTAAGTCCTATATTGTAACACTGTTCTGTTTTATTGAAATTTGCAATCAAAACATTTTAATGGCAAACAAGCTAGACGAATGAGTTACCAAAGAGGCTACCTCCGTATAGGAAGCTAGACTACACCATCGAGTTGGAGCCGGACACGAAATCGTCGCCATGGTTCCATATTGTATGGTCCCATCCGAGCTAGACGAGTTGAAGAGACAACTCAAGGAGCTGCTGGATGCGGGATTTATCAGACCATCGAAGGCCCCGTACGGTGCACCGATGTTGTTCCAGAAGAAGAAGGATGGAAGCCTTCGTTTGTGCATCGACTATCGTGCACTAAACAAGGTGACCGTCAAGAACAAATATTCTATCCCATTGGTAGCGGACTTGTTCGACCAATTGGAAGGCACAAGATACTTTTCCAAACTTGATCTGCGCTCGAGATATTATCAAGTTCGGATTACTGAGGACGACGAGGCTAAGACGTCATGCGTCATGAGGTATGGCGCATATGAGTTTATGGTTATGACTTTTGGTCTAACAAATGCTCCTGTAACTTTTTGGACTTTGATGAACAAGCTCTTTCATCCCTACCTGGATCGGTTCATCGTTGTCTATCTCGACGATATCATCATGTACTCAAACACGGTGGAGGAGCATATTGAGCATTTGAAGACCATCTTCCAAGTGCTGAGGGAGAACGAACTCTTCGTCAAGCGAGAAAAGTGCTCATTTGTACAAGAAGAGGTGTCGTTCTTGGGGTACTAGATCGGGCATGGCAAGATATGGATGAACAGCGCGAAGGCCCAGTCCATACGGGAGTGGAAGGCTCCCACCTGGCCGGCGGAGCTGCGATTGTTCCTTGGCCTGGCAAACTACTACCGGTGGTTCATCCGAGAATATTCTGCCATCGCAGCGCCTCTGACCGATCTGTTATGGAAGGATCGGGCGTGAAGCTGGACGCCTCGATGCGAGGAGGCATTCGAGGCACTGAAGCAGGCTGTGACGGAGGAGCCAGTCCTATCTCTATTGGACTACTGCAAGGCGTTCAAAGTGTATACGGACGCGTCCAAGTTCGCCATTGGTGGGGTGTTGGTGCAGGAAGGGCACCCCATCAAGTTCGAGAGCCGCAAGTTGAATGATACCGAGCGGCGCTACACGGTACAAGAGAAGGAGATGGCCGCTGTCGTATATAGCTTGAGGATATGGCGGCACTACCTTCTCGGCACCAAGTTCGTGGTCGTGACGGACAATGTTGCCACGAGCTACTTCTAGTCCCAGAAGAAGCTATCTCTGAAGTAGACGAGATGGCAAGATTTTCTAACCAAGTTCGACATGGAGTTACGGTACAAACCAGGCAAGGAAAATCAGGTGGCCGATGTGCTTAGTAGGAAGGCCGAGCTCGCATCAGTGTGCTTGCTCAAGAGGGACATTCTGTACCGTATTCGAGTGGGTATCATAGAGGACCCGCTGACACAGGCCATAGTAAAGCTTGTCAAGGAGGGCAAAATGAGAAGGTTCTGGCTGAAAGATGGGCTTCTCTATACCAAGGGCGACAGGGTGGTCGTACTCAAGTAGAGTGGCTTGCGGAGACAGGTGCTTAAGGAGTGTCATGATACTAAGTGGGCTGGACACCCGGGGCAAAATCGGACCTTGACACTGCTGGAGGCCACCTACTACTGGCCTCGCATGCGCGAGGATGTGGAGGACTATGTGCGCACCTATCTTGTATGCCAACAAGACAAGATGGACCATCAGAAGCCCGGGGGCCTACTGGAGCCTCTTCCCGTGCCGAGTAGGCCATGGAAGAGCATATCGATGGACTTCATCTCCGTCCTGCCGAAAGTGGGGGCGCTTGGGTCCATTCTCGTGGTGGTGGACCGGTTCTCAACGTACGCGACCTTCATTGTTGCTTCAATGGATTGCATAGCAGAGGAGGCTGCACGACTGTTCATCAGCCATGTTGTAAAGTTTTGGGGCATCCCGGCGAACGTAGTCAGCGATAGGGATCCCCGCTTCACGGGAAAGTTCTGGACGAAATTGTTCAAAATCTTCATAACGGACTTGCACTTCTCGACCAGCTTCCACCCACAGACGGAGCAGGTCAATTCGCTACTCGAGTAGTACTTATGGCTGTTTGTGAGTTCCAACCAGAGGGATTGGGGGCATCACCTTGACGTCACTCAGTTCTGCTACAATTTTCAACGGAGAGACTCGTCGCACAGCTGTCCATTCGAGTTGGTGATGGGTCGACAGCCACTTGCCCCGCATACGCTGAGTGCGGGGTCCTCGAGTAGAAGTCCCGCGGTCAACCAGTTAACTTCAAACTTCAAGGTAAAGGCGGACATTGCCAAAGCATTTCTGGAGAAGGCTGCGAAGAAGATGAAGAAGTGGGCCGACATGAGGCAAAGGCCGGTTGAGTATAAGGAGGGGGACATGGTGAAGCTACAATTGCAAAAGTTCAAGGTATTCTGGAAAGTACACAAAGGACTGATTCAGAAGTACGAAGGCCCCTTCCTCGTACCCAAGAAGGTTGGCAAGGTATCCTACAAGCTCGAGCTCCCTGCCAAGCTGAAGATTCTTCCAGTCTTCCATGCCAGTTGCCTGAAGTTATACCATGAAGACTTGAAGGATCCCTAGCGAGGAGTTCCGAAGTAACCTACGAGGACCATGACTACGTCCTTTGACAAGGAGGTGGAAGCCGTGAGAGATAAGAGGACCATTCGTCGACGAGGCAAGTCCCCTTATGTGGAGTACCTCATCCAATTGAAGGGCATGCCCCCGGCGAGTCTAGCTGGAAACGTGCTGATACGCTGCATCAGTTCGAGACCGAGGTCCAGGCATTTCTTAGGGAGCATGGTTGACGAGGGTGTCAATGCCTTAGGTGGAGGAGAATGTAACATCCCAAATGTTGCTCCCCGCCCGAGGCCAAGTTGTATAACCTTTCCACGGACCAAGGTTATGCGAAAAGCTTCTAGAACATTCCAGAAGATGGCAGAACTCTCCAGAAGATGGTAGATTTCTCTGGAAGGCCCAAGATCATTCTAGATCGCCCAAGATACTTCTGAATAAGCCGTGAAGTTTTCTTTTATGTCCCTAGAGAATAATCTTGGAATATATTGTTTCAGTTATGGTAGGAAGAATAATCTCTGGAATATTTTCTTCCAAAAGTTTTCATGTAAAGCTCTATGAGCTATTATAAAAGGGGGAGGCCTTATTTGTTCCTCACAGCCTAAAAACTTGTAAGCATTCTCCAAGTCAATAAAAAAAATTCTTACGAGTCCCATCTTTGTCCCCACTCTTCTTATTTTCTTTAGCGATTTAGCTAAGTCGTGTTGGGAAGGCTTACACGAGTATTCGAGGAGGAAGATAGTGCACCGCACGGGACGAAGTGCTAAAAAAATACTAAGTTCGTTATAGGTAGGTATGATGATGTTGGGATGGAAATTCGATGCGTATACGAAATGACATGGAAATATCAGTGACAATGATACAGACACGGCAGCCAGTTTGGAGTGTGCAAGTCTATTTTGGCGTGTCGGAGTTATGTACAATAAATGACTGACATATGCCCGACATGTCACAACCCAGATTTTTCGAGTGTCTGTGCTTCCTAACATACAAAAATTTCAATATAGTCCTATCAATTGAACGCATATAGAAAATTTATGGTAACCGAACTCGAGTGGTTCTTGTGGTTACCGAAGAGAGGTATAAGATCCTGGTTGTATGGCAGAAGATCAGTGGATCGAGTCACGGGAGCTTATTATTTCTTTTATTTATTTTATAGAAGTTGGGGGACAGTGGGCCCGACAGACATGTAATGCAGCATGCACAAACTTTCATATATATCGCCGGGCATCAAAAAAGAAAGAAAAAAGTAAAAATTTGTGGTAACACAGTCCTGCATAGCCACAAGAATACTGCAAAAAAAAATTGTGTAGATCATCCAGAAGACTCACATGTAAGAAACATGAATGTTGATGTACGTAGAATAGATTTTCCTGTACCAGTATACCTTCATGTAACTCTTTACGTATGGAAGCGTTTCTGGGAGTGTCCAATTCTTATAGTTGCCTAAGGGACTGTTTGGTTTTCGGATTTGGAGCATGGAAGTTCACTTCACGTGTTTAATGGAAGAATTTGTAGGCAATATTTACTGTGATTTGACATGAATAGTAAATCTTGTCTACCATGAAATCGGAGTTTTTTACTCCGAAGTAAAGCGCGGAAGTGAAAAATTCTCATTCCTACTTCGCGTGCTTGGTTAGAGGACCACTTGTTCTCTACTTTGACAAAAATTAGATTTACTATTCATGTTACTTCAACAAATTTTTCACTTCTAACCTCCACTTCTTCAAAGCATCCAAACCAAGAATTTTTTACTTCGTTCTACCTCGCTTCACTTTCACCGGATACATATACAAAATGACTATTTCCAAATATTTTAATTCGGCAAACCAAACAGCTCCTAGGGTAATTTGCATATGATCATAAAGCTAGGGTAGGCCTGTCAATGGTAGACCGAAAATCCGTATCTGACCCGTATTCGAACCGAAAATATCCAAAATTTCGGATACGAATACGGACTCGGATATCATATCGGATATTTGTCGGATATCGGATGCAGATACGGTAAGTGTCATATCCGAACCAATAATATTTAAATTATTTAATAAATTTAAAATATATTCAATGTATGCATGGGACTATTAGTTATATATGCTTGTGTGGAGAATTTTGGGTGCAAATGTATTCAATGTATGTATGGAAATCTGCAGCTTATAATATTTCAATATAAAAATTTGTACATATATCTGACAAAATATGTTGTTCCAATGTAGAAATCTGCACATATATCTGACAAAATCTGTTGTTCCAATGTGGAATATGTTGTTTCTAGACAAAATCTGTCATTTTAATGTAAAAAAATGTTGTTTCTTGACAAAATCTGCTGGTTCTGATTTTTTTTCTTTCCTTTTTAAATATTTTTTTAGTAATCTTATTGGTTCGGATATTATCAGATATCCGTTAAAATTATCGGTAATGGATACGGTAGCCAAAACTTCTATCCGATCGGATATCGGATAGTTATCGAATATATCCGATAGTTAATGGTTCGGATATGGTAATGTCAATATCCGACCAATAAGCTACCATTGACAGGCCTAAGCTGAGGTGCAAGACTTATGTCACTGGCACATATCATGCCCCCCGTTGATAAATGGGCCCTAAATTTAAAAAAATGGAACAGTTAACTAACTCAACTTCAGAAACCATATTAAAACTGCCAACATGCAACAGAAATAAAATATAATATTTAGGGTTATTTTGTATAAGGGTACCAGATTTAGAACGTAATTAGACTTTGGGTACTGAATTTGTCCGTTTTAGAGTTTGGGTACTCGAAATTATTAGTGACACATTTTAGTGACAAACTTTCGTCATTAAAAGTCTTGTTTTGTCACTGAAAGTCCAGTTTTGTCAATAAAATGTGTCACTAAAATTTTTTGAGTACCCAGAGTCTAAAATGGATAAATCCAGTACCCAAAATCTAATTAAATTATAAATCTGGTACCCTTATAAAAAAATCCTAATATTTAACATGGTAATGTGTACCAAACATGACTAAAGGAGTTGTACCATAATGAAACCTTTTTTTCACCAAACCCATAGTCCACAGATCAGTAAGAATTTCAAAATGGTATTTGTGTGTTAGAAATTTTATTGTGCTCTGTCGATTCATGAGGTGAAAAATATAAATTAAACTACGGAAGCGTACCTGAATCCATTGCTAGACTTGATGGATCTTGAAGCAAACGTCTCTTTATTGGGTTCGATCTTCCAACTTGCTACAACCCTTAATGACAAAGAAGAATCTGAATCCTTTGTCCCTCTCTTTCTGTTTATGGGGATGCAGAAGAGAAAAAGAAAAAACCTCTCTTTTGGTGGTCGTATAAGTTGGGGACCATAAACCTAATATATATATATATATATATATATATATATATATATATATATATATATATATCTGTGTGTGTGTGTGTGTGTGTGTGTGTGTGTGTGTGTTGATATTTCTAATTTGGCCCTCATCAAATTAGAATTATCTTCGGTATCTACACATTAATTCCATGGTAATTATACCCTTAAGCCAATTTTCCAAATAGACCACTTTAATTTGGCTTAATTATTTAGATAGCCCAACACAATTAATTTTACATGTGTGGCCCATATTATTGAATAATTCCAACAATCTTCCACTGGGCCACATATGTAACCTTACAATTGTGTTAACCTTAGTGAGCTCATAAATTTCTATCTTAATCCTAAGGGTATATCCGGACAATCTCGTCTATTAACCATATCAATATAGGATCAAAGCGGCATTCGCCACATATAGCGTAACTAAACCATCAATGGTCACATATACCAATATAGCTAAACGATATAGATCAATCATGGATACGTAGCATGGAAATTACACGTAATATGATCAATACATGTCTATTTCCAACTGATCCTCCTTAACTTTAATGAGATCAATACTTTAACATAATAAAAACAAAATAAACTGAATTTCCATATATCTGATCAGATAATGTCACCACCAATTTTCAAAAACAGAGATATTTTTGTCATTTTGTATTTTTAAATATTTTTAAAATTTATTTTATTATTTATGATATTATTTTGGGGTTATTTGAGTCGGGTTCGAATTTCAGCTCAATCTGACTTGTAACGGGAACCCGGGGTAGTTTTGACTCTAGTGGAACCCACTCATTAGTTAGGCATAGCCCACATGATATTATTTAAGTTAGTGTGATTGACTAATTATTCATGGGTAGGTAAAGTTTAATTAGAGCCTTAAAACTAGACTAATTTAGCCTCAACCTAAGCCTTTTCCTAATTTAATTCAATATGAGTTAGTGGAGGCATTTTGGTCATTAGGAAATAGGGACAAACCACCCACACATGGAAGCCATAGGAGGAGGGATTGACTTATCCATTCATTTTATTTTTTCCCTAAAATTTCTCTCTCTTGTTCTTCCCCAAATTTTAGAGAAGGTTCCCATTGATTTCATCTCCAAATCAATCCTTTCTTCCACCAAATCTTCTTCATTTCTTCTCTACTTTATGGATAGTGGGTGCTAGCCAAGTTTGGGAGGATTTGGCTTTGGTTCGTGTCCATTTGGAGGCCACTTCGTGTCGGTGTCGTGTCGGAAGGATTTCTTTTGGAATCTCTCTCCCGGAAGGTATAATCTCTCCTCTAATCCACCCCTACATGCATATAGGAATATTTTAAACCCATAGGAATGACCCGCATGGTTGTATCTTCATTTGTGTCCATTTTTTGTCCATTTGGAGGTCATAGGAGTGTCCATTGTGTTGTGCTTTGTGTCCATGTGGGAAACCTCCAATATTGGACACTTCTTGTGGTTGTGATTTATTTAATGAATATTTCCTATTTTAAATTCAGATTTTAGATTTCTATAATATTGCTCTTAATGTTTCATATATATATATATATATATATATATATATATATATATATATATATATATATATATATATATATATATATATATATTTTTTTTTTTTTTTTTTATATATATATATATATATATATTCATGGTTATATATTATGTGAATATGTGTCTCTCTATACATTCATATATTTTTTTTTTCATATATATATATTATATATATATAGGAGTGTCATGTGTATGTATATATATGTGTGTGTGTGTGTGCATATGTATATATATAGATATATGTGAGTATGGGTGTGTGTGTATATATAAGTTGGTGTGTGTGTGTGTGTTGAGAGAGTGATAGAGAGTGAGATATTGAGAGAGTTAGAAAGTGATTTGAGAGAGGGATTAGAGAATGGGATTAAGAGGGAACGAGGGAGAGTTAGAGAGTGTTAGAGTGTGAAGGAGGATTTGAGCCTGCTGAATTCAGCAGCAGCCCCCACAGGGGACTGCTGAATTCAGTCAGCAGTAACAGCCTATATAGCCCCCCCATTCAGTCCTTAAACCCCCACAAACTAGCCCTTGTACAGCCCCCTAAAACCAGTCCTTAAACCCCTATTTAGCAGCCCATATAGCAGTCCCAAACCTGTCTATTCAGCCCCCATATCACCCTACAAATCAGCCCAACATTAGCCACTGAAACCCCACTTGCAGCCCCTACATATCAGCCCATGAAAAGCCCTACAAATCAACTCCAAATCAGCCTATAAGCAGCCCTTACATTCAGCCATATATCACCCCTATATCACAGCCAAATCAGCCCAATATTAGCCATGTTCAGTCCATATTTCAGTCCCTAACTTAGTCCAAAACAGCCCCCTATAGGACAGCCTATAAGCAGTCTCAAACCAGTCTTTAACACTACAATTCAGCCAATGTGAACACTCCAATGGACAACCATAAATTTACCTCCATATCAGCCATCCCCTCCTCTATTTCAATGCATTCAGCAATCAAATTCATCCATTCACACATTCATTAGTTCACCCATTCATCCTTCATTTTTCCTCCATCATTTCACTCATCCATGCATTCATTTTCACCCATTCATCCATCCAATATCCATATTCAAATTCATACATTCACGTGTACCATTTGAATCCCAAATTTGTCCCACTCTTAGACCCTATTAATGTCCTATCTAACCTTTAGTATTGTCCTTAGTTAGAGCCTAGTAGTGGGTTTTGAAAAGGGTAGTTAGGAGGGTTATTGTGGGTAATTGGTGTTAGTGCTTGAGAGTGACTGGATAAGTTAGTGTCCTAACTAGGTTAGTATCCTAGAAGACTAGTTAGAGTGGCTAACCTAGACACTAGAAGAGTGTGGAAGAGTGAACTAGGAAGGTTGGTAGAGAGTTGGGTGTGGTATCTCACGATACCATAGCGTATCATGACGATACCCTAAGGTAATGTTGGGATGACCAACATGGAAGATAAGATGGATTAGATACCGAAGAACCCTAGATTTCTTGGTAGGTAAACCTTAGATAGGATAGTATCCAGCTACCCTAAGGAGCCTGGGCTAGTATCCTGAGATCTAGAGGGGTTTCCTTTGTAATGGGCAAGGTATTGGTATTTACCTTGTGAAGGGTAAATGTAGGTAATAGGGCATTGATAAGATATTGAGTTTGACTTCTAAGATGGGCTTAGAAAATAGGTTGTCGTGGTAGGTAATGACTAGATGAGGGTAGTTTAGACTAGTCTTGACCTCCGTTGACCAAGAGTTGATTTTTTTGCCGAAAGTCAACTTCAAGTCAACACTTGACTTAGAATTGACCGAAACCAAACCAGAGTTGACCAGTTGACTAAAAATCAAGTGTTAGTCAAAATTTGACTAGTTTGACCTAGGGTTGAACTAGGGTTGACTCAGTGTTGACCAGAGTTGACTTTTTGACCAAAAGTCAACTGTAAGTCAACCTTTGACCCCGTTCGACCTAGTTTGACTTGGATTGACTTCCAGTGACCTAGTATAAATCAGTATGACCTAGTATGACTCAATTTGACCTAGATTGACCTAGTTTGACTTAGACTTGTATTCATGACTTAAATTAGCTTCCTTTTTATTATAAAAATAATGTTTGACTCATAGTATCTTATTTTAGGTCTGTGATTACGCTGAGCGTCTGTTCTTCTTATCAGCTCAGGACCACAGGCGAGTACATTCACTGATAGTTTTCATTGTCTTGATATCTACTATATTCGATTCAGTTGTAGTATCTTACATGATTTTTGACACGACGGTTCACAGACTAGTATATGTCGAATCCTGTCATGAGATTTTATTCCCGGATTTCCTTGGTATATTGGTGTGGGATATCCATGTTTCATGTACTTATATAGACATCGATTTGGGAGTGTGCTGGCCCCCTGCTTTTGAATTTCGTGTCATGACGTGCCATGTCCGGATCCGTGATACTATTCGGGGATGGAGAAATTATTAGGAGTTATGTGATCAAAGCCCCATGTCACTATTTTGCATGCGCCACTCTCACCTCACGTAGGGTGTAGCAGATACCTCCATGTCCATGTTATCCAGGTTGGCCGGCATGACTTTCTGTTTAGGTCACCGCGGATTGCCGGGCCAAGTGGATAACCCTACCATGATTCCCTAGCCGATCACATATCGCTCTAATAATTCAAGTCATATTTTTATAATTATTTATCCTAGGAGGCTAAGTTCTGTTCGGAGAAGAGTTACAACCCCGGTCCTTGTTTGGTTTAAGGGTTGTAACTCGGCTTCCGAATAGTTCCTAAGTCATCCTATATATATATTGTCATCCTTTTCAGTACTCACATCTTGATATATATTTCCTGTTGATTTTGTCTTGTATTTCATTACACTGTCTCTTATAAAATTTGTCGATTCATATGGAACTGCTGTTAGTGTTTGTACTTGCTTATTTTTCTGACAGGATACCGTTGATATATTACAGATGATTCTGAGGCAGATTGTCCGACCTATTATGGGGTCGAGTCTGACGGAGTAGACCTGGACCATGGCTTGTTAGTAGAGCCACTAGACTTTGCTCATCCTGAGTAGTGTAGCTTAGTTAGGTTTGCCTGGCCCGCGAGCCAGCTAGTACTTTTCAGACTGTAGTAGTTATATATATTTTCTATGACTCTATGATGTTATGTATAGCTCAGGGCTTATGGGGATCTTGGACTTATTTCCTGCTTTCATCTATTATATTTTCTTTCCGTACTATCTACCTTAGTTTTACTTTGTGATTGAGATTGTATTGCTATGTCACCTCCATTCGGAGTGTATATACTGTACAGGTACCTTTATCTGTTTTAGTCGTAGTATTTACAGACCCTATATACAGCGTTCTACCGTTGATTCTGCGGCGTAGGCTGGACGTAACCACGTGCTCGTACCCCTAATCAGGGTGCGGGTTGTGACATATTTTTGTGGCAGTCCATACAGGTCAGAGTCACAATTAGTGCGATCTCGTAATGGTGCTCGACTTAGAGTGCTAATTATGAGCCTGCGATTAGGACGTAAGATCTAAGGTATGATAGGAGTTACTCAATCACATTTTAGGAAAATTTTGATCTTTTAATTACCATGAAAACTCTTCTTGCATTTGAATTCAATTGTCCTCCTTTGATAATATCTTATCTTGTGCCATATTGATTTCTTGGGTTCAATTCATCCTTAGGATGGCGATTACTCGCTCTCAGGCAGCAGGAGTAGTGCAGTTCTAGAGAGATCCGATCCAGTAGGACCTCCACTTCTGGCTACGGGAGCAGCAGTCTCAGTCCCTACCCTTCAGGCGGGAGTAGCAGCGATGATTCCAGGAGGTCTTCCACCTCCAGCAGCGGGACCGTCCATAGTCGTTCCTGAGACTCTTCCACCGCTGCCTCCGCTACCGACTGATGCACAACAGATGAGGGCCCTTCTACAGTAGATGTTGCAGACCCAGAGGGCCCAGGCCGAGGCACAGTACCGCCAGACAGAGGTGTTACGACAGAGCATGGAGAACTCCCACCGGTTGGTGATGGAAGCAATTGAGAGGGTTGTACCGGGTACAGTTCAGGATACCCAGTTTAGTACCAGGGATAGAACCGGAGGCAGACTACTCCGTACGACTTCTGTGGGAAGCCGGGACACCAAGGAGGTTTGTAGAATGAGGTTGGACGTGTGTCTATACTGTGGGGCACCCGACCACCAGCTGAAGGATTGCCACGTTCGTAGAGTCCGAGGAGGCCAGGACGGAGTACATCAGGCACCAGCACGTGACAACCAGCAGCAGGGTCAGGACAAGAGGCAGGCCATCCAGTGTGGTTTCTGTAAGAAGATGGGGCACACACGGAAGGTTTACAGGAAGAGGCTGAGATTTTGTTTATTCTGTGGAGCTCCAGACCACCAAATGAAGAACTGTGCTGCCCATGTAGCTAGACAGGCAGGCCAGGACAGAGTGCAGCAGGCTAGAGGAGGCCAGCAGGGGTGTACTTTTGCCATGATAGTTGAGGACAGTCAGACAGCAGCAGGGCAGAGTGCAGGTTCCAATCTTCGATCTCATTTTCGTATTTGCCTCCTTATAAACTGTTTAAAATTCGATTTCATCTATTCCTTGATCATTGAATAAAATTTTTGTTCTTGTGATATGATTTTTCCTCTGAGATAAGTAGTATGGGCTAGGTCGTCTTGATTATGAGATTTAGGATCCTCTAGGGTCATGCTAGCAGGCATAGTAAGGACATATAGTCGGGTTATAGATGTATTTCTAGGGTGTGGGAATCTAAAGTTTTCGCTGCCAAGCATGCGACAATGTAAAAATTTTAAATACCATGATTCTAGAGGTATGTACCATAGTCAAGGACTCTATGATTATTGTAGCCTTGCTCACTAGCATGATGGAGATTTTGAGTATCATGATTCTGGACAGACACATATGATTGTCGAACTACATGATTTTTCTGTGTTTACTTTGTTTTTAATTTTTGAGGATGAATTCTTTTAAGGTGGATAGACTTGTAGCACCCAGTTTCTAATTGAGAGTAATTTTAAATTTTATAGTGTTAGTCATTTAATTATTGTCATTTAATTCATGCTTTGATTTTGGAGATTTTAAATTATTTTAAATTTTTAAGCCATGACTTGAGATTTTTGATGTTTTGCTAGTGAAACCTTAGAGACTGTTTGACCTAGAGCCTAACCATGTGATTAGGATGTTTTCAGTGTCATTCCTGGCCCAAGGGTATTTTGGTCATTGGACCTCTTTGATTATTTTTAATATTATTGCATTGGTGATTGTTGATTTGGCTTTTGATAGGTGAGATTTTGTGTTGGTTTCGTATCCGTGTCGCACACATAACAGTTTTTATTTGCAAGTGTTGTTGTGCCTTAAGAGATTTTATTTTGCTAAAAAAAATTTTTGGAAGTATTCGAGAGGGATTGTTTTCTGCATGTGTTTTTCTGTGATTGCTTTGTTTTAATTTCAAGAACAAATTTTTTAAGGTAGATAGATTTGTCATCCCCAGTTTTCAGGAACAGTAATATTTTTGTCATTTTGTATTTTTAAATATTTTTAAAATTTATTTTATTATTTATGATATTATTTTGGGGTTATTTGAGTCGGGTTCGAATTTCAGCTCAATCCGACTTGTAACGGGGATCCGGGGTAGTTTTGACTCTAGTGGGACCCACTCATTAGTTAGGCATGGCCCACATGATATTATTTTAGTTAGTGTGATTGACTAATTTCATGGATATGTTAAGTTTAATTAGAGCCTCAAAACTAGACTAATTTAGCCTCAACCAAAGCCTTTTTCTAATTTAATTCAATATGAGTTAGTGGGAGCATTTTGGTCATTAGCAAATATGGACAAACCACCCACACATGGCAGCCATTGGAGGAGGGATTGACTTATCCATTCATTTTATTTTTTCCCCAAAATTTTTCTCTCTTATTGTTCTCCAAATTTTAGAGAAGGTTCCCATTGATTTTATCTCCAAATCAATCCTTTCTTCCACCAAATCTTTTTCATTTCTTCTCTACTTCATGGATAGTGGGTGCTAGCCAAGTGTGGGAGGATTTGGCTTTGGTTCGTGTCCATTTGGAGGCCACTTCGTGTTGGTGTCGTGTCGGAAGGGTTTTTCTTGGAATCTCTCTTCCGAAAGGTATAATCTCTCCTCTAATCCACCCCTACATCCATATAGGAATATTTTGAACCCGTAGGAATGACTCTCATGGTTGTATCTCCATTCGTGTTCATTTCTTGTCCATTTGGAGGTCATAGGAGTGTCCTTTGTGTTGTGCTTTGTGTCCATGTGGGAAACCCCCAATATTGAATATTTTCTATTTTAAATTCAGATTTTAGATTCATATAATATTGCTCTTAATGTTTCATATATATATATATATATATATATATATATATATATATATATATATTTTAGAGTGTCATGTGTATGTATATATATATATATATGTGTGTGTGTGTGTGTGTGTGTGTGCATATGTATATATATATATATATATATATATATATATATATATATATATATATATATATATATATATATATATATATATATATATATGTGTGAGTGTGGGTGTGTATATATATAAGTTGGTGTGTGTGTGTGTGTTGAGAGAGTGATAGAGAGTGAGATATTGAGAGAGTTAGAGAGTGATTTGAGAGAGGGATTAGAGAATGGGATTAAGAGGGAACGAGGGAGAGTTAGAGAGTGTTAGAGTGTGAAGAGGGGAGGATTTGAGCCTGCTGAATTCAGCAGCAGTCCCCACAGGGGATTGCTGAATTCAGCCAGCAGTAACAGCCCATATAGCCCCCCATTCAGTCCTTAAACCCCCACAAACCAGCCCTTGTATAGCCCCCTAAAACTAGTCCTAGTGTCAAGTGTATGTATATATATGTGTGTGTGTGTGTGTGTGTATATGTAAAAAAAAAAAATATATATATATATATATATATATATATATATATATATATATATATATATATATATATATATATATATATATATATGAGTGTGGGTGTGTATATATATAAGTTGGTGTGTGTGTGTTGAGAGAGTGATAGAGAGTGAGATATTGAGAGAGTTAGAGAGTGATTTGAGAGAGGGATTAGAGAATGGAATTAAGAGGGAACGAGGGAGAGTTAGAGAGTGTTAGAGTGTGAAAAGGGGAGGATTTGAGCCTGCTGAATTCAGCAGCAGTCCCCACAGGGGACTGCTGAATTCAGCCAGCAGTAACAGCCCATATAGCCCCCCATTCAGTCCTTAAACCCCCACAAACCAGCCCTTGTATAGCCCCCTAAAACCAGTCCTTAAACCCCCATTTAGTAGCCTATATAGCAGTCCCAAACCTGTCCATTCAGCCCCATATCACCCTACAAATCAGCCCAACATTAGCCACTGAAACCCCACTTGCAGCCCCTACATATCAGCCCATGAAAAGCCCTACAAATCAACTCCAAATCAGCCTATAAGCAGCCCTTACATTCAGCCATATATCACCCCAATATCACAGCCAAATCAGCCCAATATTAGCCATGTTCAGTCCACATTTCAGCCCCTAACTTAGTCCAAAACGGCCCCCCTAGGACAGCCTATAAGCAGTCTCAAACCAGTCCTTAACACTACAATTCAGCCCATGTGAACACTCCAATGGACAACCATAAATTCAGCTCCATATCAGCCATCCCCTCCTCCATTTCAATGCATTCAGCAATCAAATCCATCCATTCTCACAATCATTAGTTCACCCATTCATCCTTCATTTTCCCCCATCATTTCACTCATCCATGCATTCATTTTCACCCATTCATCCATCCAATATCCATATTCAAATTCATACATTCATATGTACCATTTGAATCCCAAATTTGTCCCACTTTTAGACCCTATTAATGCCCTATCTAACCCTTAGTATTGTCCTTAGTTAGAGCCTAGTAGTGGGTTTTGAGAAGGGTAGTTAGGAGGGTTATTGTGGGTAATTGGTGTTAGTGCTTGAGAGTGACTGGATAAGTTAGTGTCCTAACTAGGTTAGTATCCTAGAAGACTAGTTAGAGTGGCTAACCTAGACACTAGGAGAGTGTGGGAGAGTGAACTAGGAAGGTTGGTAGAGAGTAGGGTGTGGTATCTCACGATACCATAGCGTATCATGACGATACCCTAAGGTAATGTTGGGATGACCAACATGGAAGATAAGATAGATTCGATGCCCAAGAACCCTAGATTTCTTGGTAGGTAAACCTTAGATAGGATAGTATCCAGCTATCCTAAGGAGCCTGGGCTAGTATCCTGAGATCTAGAGGGGTTTCCTTTGTAATGGACAAGGTATTGGTATTTACTTTGTGAAGGGTAAATGTAGGTAATAGGGTATTGATAAGATATTGAGTTTGACTTCTAAGATGGGCTTAGAAATAGGTTGTCGTGGTAGGTAATGACTAGATGAGGGTAGTTTAAACTAATCTTGACCTCCGTTGACCAAGAGTTGACTTTTTGACCGAAAGTCAACTTCAAGTTAACACTTGACTTAGAATTGACCGAAACCAAACCACAGTTGGACAGTTGACTGAAAATCAACTGTTAGTCAACATTTGACTAGTTTGACCTAGGGTTGACCTAGGGTTGACTCAGTGTTGACCAGAGTTGACCAGAGTTGACTTTTTGACCAAAAGTTAACTATAAGTCAACCTTTGATCCCGTTCGACCTAGTTTGACTTGGATTGACTCCCAGTGACCTAGTATGAACCAGTATGACCTATTATGACTCAATTTGACCTAGATTGACCTAGTTTGACTTAGAATTGCATTCATGACTTAAATTAGCTTCATTTTCATTATAAAAACCCTGTTTGACTCATAGTATCTTATTTTAGGTCTGTGATTACTCTGAGCGTCCATTCACCCTATCAGCTGAGGATCACAGGTGAGTACATTCACTGATAGTTTTTATTGTCTTGATATCTAATATATCCGATTCAATTTTAGTGTCTTACATGATTTCCGACACGATGGTTCACGGACTAGTATACGTCGGATCCTGTCATGAAATGTTATTTCCGGATTTCCTTGGTATATTGGTGTGTGATATCCATGTTTCATGTACTTATATAGACATCGATTTGGGAGTGGGCTGGCCCCCTGCTTTTGAATCTCGTGTCATGACGTGCCATGCCCGGATCCGTGATACTATTCGAAGATGGGGAATTATTAGGAGTTTTGTGATCAAAGCCCCATGTCACTATTTTGCTTACGCCACTCTCACCTCACGTAGGGTGTAGCAGATACCTCCATGTCCATGTTATCCAGGTTGGCCGGCATGACTTTCCGTTGAGGTTATCGCGGATTGCCGGGCCAAATGGATAACCCTACCATGATTTTCTAGTTGATCACATATCGCTCTAATAATTCAAGTCACATTTTTATAATTATTTATCCTAGGAGGCTAAGTTCTGTTCGGGAGAAGAGTTACAACCCCGGTCCTTGTTTGGTTTAAGGGTTGTAACTCAGCTTCCAAATAAAATATATATATATATATATATATATATATATATATATTTTATATATATATATATATATATATATATATATATATATATATATATTTTTATATATATATATATATATATATATATATATATATATATATATATATATATTGTCGTCCTTTTCAGTACTCACATCTTGATATATATTTCCTATTGATTTTGTCTTATATTTTATTACAATGTCTCTTATAGAATTTGTCAATTCATATGGAACTGCTGTTAGTGTTTGTACTTGTTCATTTTTCTGACAGGATACCGTTGATATATTACAGATGATTCTGAGACAGATTGTCCAACCTATTATGGGGTCGAGTCTGACGGAGTAGACCTGGACCGTGGCTTGTTAGTAGAGCCACTATACTTTTCTCACCCTGAGTAGTGTATGTAACGCCCCAGTCCCAAATACTTGAGACTAGATACGTATCATGCCAGCTGTATACATACGAGTAAATATACAGCTCGTATGTATACATAAGCTGTAAAATATAGAAAGCCAAGACACTAAATCTCATCCACAAAGATAAATGATAATATAAAAGCAACTTTGAGTTTGTCAAGTACACAATAGTTGAGCGGAGACAAAGTCCACTACCAACTAAATTAAACGTGGAAAATATACAAGAAAAGAATTTAGCAAGCGAGAGCAAGTGACGAGTCCAAGAGCAATCATCACGAAGGAAGGAATGACTCTAGCTAAAGCACCTGTAAGAAACCACGAAACGCACACCTGGAGAAATCACCAGGTCCTCAGAGGGACGTAACAAGACACATAATATCAAGCCAATAAACTGAATAATAAAGCTCAACAGAAAAGTAAGCATGAGTAAAGGTTCCTAACCATTCTATGTGGAATGCACTTCAGAGGACAACGTTCTACGCATGGGCTGTAACGGATTCACGTAAGCAAGTAATAGAGAGTGGCCAGCAAGTAGCGCTCAACCGAGACGCTATCGACCTGGGCAGAAGGTAGTGCTCATGAGAGTCACCCTCGGCCCAAAATGTGTGTAAAAATAAAATGTAGCCCCTACGCTAATAACTGTCCCCTCCCCCCAATGATATTATACATGTGTCGACTCCACGACACTGTTCAATCCTTAATAACTGCCAAGTCTTCTACACAAATCTATTAGCAGTTATATCCTAACGCACGGCCTGTATGCGCCAATGATCAGTCAGCACGCAAGTCCGCATCTATATGCGTCTCATAACTCACACATAATCCGTGGCACATCGTGACAGTTTATGAGATGCACTAAACATACGGTGGTCCCTTAACTCTAAGCCAATTGCATAAAATATAATAATTTACACATATATATAATTTTGAAAGAACAACATAAAGAAAAAACATGCATGATATTGAGCAAGAATTTAAACAGTAAAGATAAGGTGTCTTGCCTGATGTGTCGCCTGGTATGATGCCGGGTGTGGTGCAGTAATCCGGCAAGTTTCGATTATCCAACAGCCATGATCGATGGACAATGGTCTGAAGTTGCGAGGAAATAGGATTATGAAATTAGTTACGATTAAGGTTGACAGACAGTGGAAATTTGCGAAGAAAGTATTTATACCCTTTTTATAAAATAGTCATAAAAATATCTTTTATTAGCAAAATAATTTTAATAGCTACTTGAAAATAATTTATATATATATATATATATATATATATATATATATATATATATATTTATATATATATATATATATATATATATATATATATATATATATATATATATATATATATATATATATATATATATATATGTATATGTATATACCATTTTTAGGAAACTACATTTTTATTATATATTTAATAAATACTTGAAGAAAACGAAAAATCATTTTTAACCTAAATATAAATTTATTGGTAAAGAAACTATATTTATTAGCTAGATAATTATTCGAAAAAAAATTAAAAAATAATACTAGAGTTTATTTTATAATTTAGGAAGCTACGTTTATATTTTTAGTCGACAAATTCGTATAAGAAAATACTAAAATGATAAACCATATTTTTATTCATATTTGTAAATATTTATACCTATTTATTTCTAGTTTCTATTAATTAAGAAAATGATATCCTTAATATAAAAATAATAATAATAATAATAATAATAATAATAATAATAATAATAATAATAATAATAATAATAGTAATGGTAGCATTTAATAATACTATTAAAAATAATAATAATAAAAATGGTAATGATAATGATGATAATAATAATAATAATAATAATAATAATAATAATAATAATAACAATAATAATAATAATAATAATAATAATAAAACATATACTTAATCCTTCTCCATCCCCAAATACACAGAAGAGAGAGAGAGGAAGTGAGCGAAGAAGAGGGTTTTTACCAAGGGTTTTTCGGGGACAGTCGTCGAGGTCGGCGACGGCAGCGGCGGAGTCGGGCGCTCGGGAGGCGGCGCGGACCATGGACAAGAGCGGTGGTGGCGCTGTGCCGTGGCGCTGGCGGCAGACGCGTCGCGCAGCGGCTGCTCCAGCAAGGTGACAGGGTCGGGTGCGGCCACTTGGAAGAGGAGCGGTGGACGGAGATGGGAGGCGCAGTTTGGAAAGCACGCGTGCGGCTGATTGAGGCGGCGCTAGCCCCCCGGGCGCTGGTGGAGGCGCTCCCACGGGACAGCAGCGGCGGTCTGGATCTGAGGCGGATGGGCGCGCCGCCTGCGACGAGTTGGCTGGAGCGCGGCCATCTGGGAAGAGGCGGTGGTCTCCCAGCACGCGGAGAGGCGCGCTCGCGGCTCGGGAGCTCGGCGGCAAATCCGCGGTGGCGCGGCGAGGTGACCGAGCGAGGATGGTGGTAGACGTGGCGGTGGGACACCGCAGCGGCGGAAGCGTGTCTTGCCGGCGACGCGACTGGAGGCAGCAAGGCGCGGCTAGTGTGGAGGACGGCGGTGACGCGGTTGTTCCGTGGCGGTTCGACAGAGCGGAGCTCGTGGCAGGTAAGGGATTTCCTCTTATTTTGGTGGTGGCGGCTGTATGTGGCGACGCCGGCCGGCGATGGCCGTGGCGGAGGAAATGTTTTTGGTGTCGCCGGTTCCGGGGGTCTCGATTGGCTTGGCCGAAGTTTGCCATTGCCGGGATGGTGATGAGGTGGTAGTTTTGGGATGCCGGAGGGGGCATTGCTGCTGGTGGACGTGGTGGTGATGTGACTGGTGGTGGCAGGATGGCGTCGAAGGGGATTGCGATGGAGGCAGTGGTCGAAACGGGGGAGGGAAAGGCTGTGGCGAGGACGGGTATAACGGGTAGGGGGTCATCGTCGTGTCGGGGACTGTCCTGACACGATAGTGAAGGGTCGGGGTTGTGTCCTGCGAGACACGGGAGCAAGGTCGTGTCCGGCATGTCGGGCATGAAAAAGTACCATGTATATGTACTGGAAAATGTAGTGGATGTAGAGAGGCACAGACACGATGCACAAATTTTTGTGGAGAATTTGGTTGTGGAGAGAATTATGGAGGAGTAGCTCTCCTTTTATAGGAGGTGGGAATTCCCATAAGATAAGGATTATGATTAGTTTAAAACCCCGTTAGATAATTCTCTATTTTATTCAAATCCAAATCCAAATATAAATTCCATTTAAATCTGTTTAAATTATATCCCTATAGTTTAAAATCAAATTAAATAAATCAAATTTTAATTATATGTATTAAGTTAATATATTTAAATAAATCCAAAAATTAAATCAGAATTTAAATGGCCACAATAACTTCCAAATATATTTTTCAAATACCAATAATAATAATTCCGAAAATAATAAATATTTTAAATATCTTTTTGAATAATAAAATATTAATATTAATAAATTTTAAAAATGAAATTACATATATAAATTCAAATTAATGTATCTCAATTTGCATAAGATAGACTTTAAGTAAAATATAAATAATTATTATATATATTATTTGAACTATATAAAAATAGAAAAATATTTTTTTTCTAAAATATGTATGCTCGCACATATTCGCACTCGTCGAGCAAATTCAAAAATGAAATTTCACGCACGACGTACAATACGACTACGCGGCGTACAATACTAAATTTTAAATCAGTACCAAAATTAAATAATAAAAAAATAGTAGAAATTTAGGGGTCTTACATCCTACCAAACTTAAAGGAATTTTATCCTCGAAATTAGGAATTCGTAGGGGGGTGAGAAGACACAAGGGGGTATCGATGGGAAATAATCGATAACAATCATGCCGTAAGAAATCACGATCTAGATCATAGAAAATAATACGGTATGGTCATGGATAATGAATGAGGGTCACGATTAAGAGAACGAAATAGATTCACTTAAATTAAGCGATTAGAGGATCTTGATAGGGCCGAGAAGTTTGGGATGAAGATATAGCAACATCGAGTGAGAATGGTCATAGCCGATGGGAAGGTTAGAGGAAGTTCTAGTATGACGCTTTCGCCCTCCTAAAATAGGTGAAGGCGAAAGCAATATAGAGTTCGAAGGAGGTGTTATCGAATACGAATACGTGATTCAAAGACGATCGTATAATTTCAAAGGAATTGTCAAAGCAGTCGTGGATGGAATTCTAGAGAGTAAGTTTAGCTATGTCCCCATCCACGTAGGACGATAGATAAAAGCGAACCAAAGTGCACTCGGTTGATCAGACCATCATGCACCGGTTCTGATTAGATAATATGTTAGTAGGAGCGACCCAATAAAATATATGTCATGATCAAGCTTGATAAAAAATACGCTTACAAAACTAAGCTATTTTAGCATCATAGGTAATTAAAATAATAAATAAAGGGTAATGATGAAAGAAATCAATTAGTCCAAGATCTTATAAAATCTAAGTTCCGTCCGAAATTTGGGCCTAAGCAGTCGGCTTGGTTGACTAGACAAGTTAGGGTCCTCTAAGTGTTATAGTCCCATGAACTTATCAATATGGTTCACTAAGAAAAAGGGTTTGTTAGGTAGTGAGATATTCTACCCAACTTACAAGAGTTAAACTAGTAGTGTAAAGGGGTCAATGGGTCAAGCAATCAAGGTAAAGCGCAAGTCAAGCATTTCACATCGGGTAGAAATAATTGATTCGAGGCCGAGTCTCATCTATAGTTAGAAAGTATATTGGTTTCATGGTAAAGGTTATAGTTTAGTCTCTTATAACCCAAAGTCATATCATGAAAATAGAATACAAGGAGAAATATTTTAGTGGCACGTGTTACACCTACATGAAGGTGGGTTCGTCTAGGTCTTGCATATGGGATTTGTTGGATGGAAAAGTCTAGTGTTGTGCTCTAAATATCCAAGTCACGATAAAGGACACACAAAAAAAATTAAATAGAAAGTGGGAGTTCATGGGATAATGATTAAAAATAAATGACCAAGTTAAAGCGTGAAATAGAGATAATTCGGTTTCTAGTAGATCAAGGTAAAATAAGTTAGGATGGAGTATAATTAAGGAACAATCTAATCATTTCTCAAGTTTCAAATGCTTAGATGGTCATGACAAAAGATCTAGAATTGAGGGAAGGTCGAGTAAGTCAAAAGATATGTTCATCGGTTTGGTCGATGACTAACTATACTTGTGTATATGCAATATCATAATCATAGGTGGCATGGCAATCTAATGTGGAATACTTCTATCTCGCTAGTGTGACCTTACTTGTTTCTTGGTCCTTCACCAATATACGATTTAATCTAAAATTTCAAGTTCCTCGAAAGTTTCTCATTAAAATTTTCAAGATACTCTACCACCATTACCAATTATCTTAGACTGTCAATTTAATTGAAATCTCTAATCAATCTCGAAATAGTCCTTGTATATCGCAAAATGAACATACTTTTTACCAAAATTTAAATATCCAAAATAAAAGGCCTAAAAATCGAAATTTAAATAACTCTATAAATCATAGATCATAGGACAAAATTTTAAATTTGAATTTTTCCTTCAAAGTCGATATCTTCCAAAAAATTTAAACAAAATTTATTTTTATTTTTTATTTTCCATCATCTCTTCCAAATTAAATAAACTTATAAGTCGTACGCACAATTTTAAAACCTCAAGTTCTCTCCCTTCTAAACTTTCGTCTCTCTACTTATCTACAAAATCATAATTTAAACTCTTTAAATAATTTTGAGATGTCCATACTTAAAGTTAACCGTAAATCAAGTGTTACAATGTAAAAACTCAAGATATTTCTCAAATGGATTTCATATCTCTAATAAATCGTAACTATTTCACAATTTCAAAATAAAAATTTTGTTTTCTCGATCTAGCTATCCTCTTGTGTATACCACCTTGTAATAATAAAATTCCAACTATCCTTTGAAGGCGGTAATATTCTACTACCCAACTTGGAATTAACTAATCCTCAAAAAATCATATTTCTAGGAAAATAATTGCATTTATGACTCAAATAAATCTCAATGCATATTAATTGTTAATGCAATCTTCCTAGCCATGTGTTTGACATATGAGCATATAATAGTGTAGTCATCTTCCAAACTGTCACTGAGCATGAAAGATAAGGATTTACGGTAGAAAGAGTTCAAGCAGGATGCAATTCAAGGATGGTGACGGGAGTTCAGAATTTGATGTCAATAAAGGATGTCAAGTAAGTGGATGAGATTCTAGACTCTAATCCTATATTGCAGGCCCGTTCGGCACAGTCATGTAACCGAAACGGCATAGACCTGCATAGGACACCACAAAAACATGTAACACCCCAGTCCCAAATACTTGAGACTAGATACGTATCATGCCAGCTGTATACATACGAGTAAATATACAGCTCGTATGTATACATAAGCTGTAAAATGTAGAAAGTCAAGACACTAAATCTCATCCACAAAGATAAATGATAATATAAAAGCAATTTTGAGTTTGTCAAGTACACAATAGTTGGGCGGAGACAAAGTCCACTACCGACCAAATTAAACATGGAAAAATATACAAGGAAAGAATTTAGCAAGCGAGAGCAAGTGACGAGTCCAAGAGCAATCATCACGAAGGAAGGAATGACTCTAGCTAAAGCACCTGCAAGAAACCACGAAACACACACCTGAAAAAATCACCAGGTCCTCAGAGGGACGTAACAAGACACATGATATCATGCCAATAAACTGAATAATAAAGCTCAACAGAAAATTAAGCATGAGTAAAGGGTCCTAACCATTCTATGTGGAATGCACTTCAGAGGACAACGTTCTACGCAGGGGCTGTAATGGATTCACGCAAGCAAGTAATAGAGAGTGGCCAGCAAGTAGCGCTCATCCGAGACGCTATCGACCTGGGCAGAAGGTAGTGCTCATGAGAGTCACCCTCGGCCCAAAATGTGTGTAAAAATTAAATGTAGCCCCTACGCTAATAACTGTCCCCTCCCCCAAATGATACTATACATGTGTCGACTCCACGACACTGTTCAATCCTTAATAACTGCCAAGTCGTCTACACAAATCTATTAGCAATTATATCCTAACGTACGGCCTGTATACGCCAATGATCAGTCAGCACGTAAGTCCGCATCTATATGCGACTCACAACTCACACATAATCCGTGGCACATCGTGACAGTTTATGAGATGCACTAAACATACGGTGTTCCCTTAACTCTAAGCCAATTGCATAAAATATAATAATTTGCACATATATATAATTTTGAAAGAACAACATAAAGAAAAAGCATGCATAATATTGAGCAAGAATTTAAACAGTAAAGACAAGGTGTCTTGCCTGATGTGTCGCCTGGTATGACGCCGGGTGTGGTGCAATAATCCAGCAAGTTTCGATTATCCAATATCCATGATCGATGGACAATGGTCTGAAGTTGCGAGGAAATAGGATTATGAAATTAGTTACGATTAAGGTTGACAGACAGTGGGGATTTGCGAAGAAAGTATTTATACCCTTTTTATAAAATATTCATAAAATATCTTTTATTAGCAAAATAATTTTAATAGCTACTTGAAAATAATTAAGATATATATATATATATATATATATATATATATATATATATATATATATATACCATTTTTAGGAAACCATATTTTTATTATATATTTAGATAAATACATGAAGAAAACAAAAAATCATTTTCAACCTAAATATAAATTTATTGGTAAAGAAACTATATTTTATTAGCTAGATAAGTATTCGAAAAAAAATAAAAAAATAATACTAGAGTTTATTTTATAATTCAGGAAGCTACGTTTATATTTTTAGTCAACAAATTCGTATAAGAAAATACTAAAATGATAAACCATATTTTTATTCATATTTGTAAATATTTATACCTATTTATTTCTAGTTTCTATTAATTAAGAAAATGATATCCTTAAAATAAAAATAATAATAATAACAATAATAATAATAATAATAATAACATTAAAAATAATAATAATAATAATAATAATAATAATAGTAATGGCAGCATTTAATAATACTATTAAAAATAATAATAAAAATAATGGTAATGATAATAATGATGATGATAATAATAATAATAATAATAATAATAATAATAAAACATATATACTTAATCCTTCTCCATCCCCAAATACACAGAAGAGAGAGAGGAAGTGAGCGAAGAAGAGGATTTTTACCAAGGGTTTTTCAGGGACGGTCGCCGAGGTCGGCGACGGCAGCGGCAGAGTCGGGCGCTCGGAAGGCGGCGTGACCATGGACGAGAGAGGTGGTGGCGCTGTGCCGCGGCGCTGGCGGCGGACGCGTCGCGCAGCGGCTGCTCCGGCAAGGTGGCAGGGTCGGGTGTAACCGCTTGGAAGAGGAGCGGTGGACGGAGATGGGAGGCACAGTTCGGAAAGCACGCATGCGGCTGATGGAGGCGACGCTAGCCCCCCGGGCACTGGTAGAGGCACTCCCACGGGGCAGCGGCGGCGGTCTGGATCTGAGGCGGATGGACGCGCCGCCTGCGACGAGTTGGCCAAAGCGCGGCCATCTGGGAAGAGGCGGGTGGTCTCCCAGCGCGCGGAGAGGCGTGCTCGCGGCTCGAAAGCTCGGCGGTAAATCCGCGGCGGCACGGCGAGGTGACCGAGCGAGGATGGTGGTAGATGAGGCGGTAGGACGCCGCAGTGGCGGAAGCGGGTCTTACCGGCGACGCGGTTGGAGGCAGCAAGGCGCGGCTAGTGTGGAGGACGGCGGTGACGCGGTTGTTTCGTGGTGGTTCGGCAGAACGGAGCTCGTGGCAGGTAAGGGATTTCCTCTTATTTTGGTGGTGGCGGCTGTATGTGGCGACGCCGGCCAGCGATGGCCGTGGTGGGGGAAAGTTTTTTGGTGTCGCCGGTTCCGGGGCTCTCGATTGGCTTGGCCGAAGTTTGCCATTGCCGGGACGGTGATGAGGTGGTGGTTTTGGGATACCGGAGGGGGTATTGCTGCTGGTGGACGTGGTGGTGATGTGACTGGTGGTGGCAGGATGGCGGCGAAAGGGATTGCGATGGAGGCGGTGGTCGAAACGGGGAGGGAAAGGCAGTGGCGAGGACGGGTGTAACGGGTAGGGGGGTCGTCATCGTGTCAGAGACTGTCCTGACATGATAGTGAAGGGTCGGGGTTGTGTCCTGCGAGACACGGGAGCATGGTCGTGTCCGACATGTCGGACACAAAAAAGTACCATGTATATGCACTGGAAAATATAGTGGATGTAGAGAGGCACAGACATGATGCACAAATTTTTGTGGAGAATTTGGTTGGGGAGAGAATATTATGGATGAGTACCTCTCCTTTTATAGGAGATGGGAATTCCCATAAGATAAGGATTATGATTAGTTTAAAACCCCGTTAGATAATTCTCTACTTTATTCAAATCCAAATCCAAATATAAATCCCATTTAAATCTGTTTAAATTATATCCCTATAGTTTAAAATCAAATTAAATAAATCAAATTTCAATTATATGTATTAAGTTAATATATCTAAATAAATCCAAAAATTAAATCAGAATTTAAATGGCCACAATAACTTCCAAATATATTTTTCAAATACCAATAATAATAATTTTGAAAATAATAAATATTTTTAAATATCTTTTTGAATACTAAAATATTAATATTAATAAATTTCGAAAATAGAATTATATATATAAATTCAAATTAATGTATCTCAATTTGCATAAGATAAATATTAAGTAAAATACAAATATTTATTATATATATTATTTGAACTATATAAAAATAGAAAAATATTTTTTTCTTAAATATGTACACTCGCACATATTCGCACTCGTCGAGCAAATTCAAAAATGAAATTTCAAACACGACGTACAATACGACTACGCGGCGTACAATACTAAATTTTAAATCAGTACGAAAATTAAATAATAATAAAAATAATAGAAATTTAGGGGTCTTACAGTGTAGCTTAGTTAGGTTTGCCTGGCCTGCGAGCCAGCTAGTACTTTTCAGACTGTAGTAGTTATATATATTTTTTGTGACTCTATGATGTTATGTATAGCTCTGGACTTGTGGGGATCTTGGACTTATTTTCTGCTTTCATCTATCATATTTCCTTTCCGTACTATCTACCTTAGTTTTACTTTGTGATTGAGACTGTATTTCTATGTCACCTTCATTCGGAGTGTATATACTGTACAGGTACCTTTATCTGTTTTAGTCGTAGTATTTACAGACCCTATATACAGCGTTCTACCGTCGATTCTGCGGCGTAGGCTGGACGTAACCACGTGCTTGTGCCCCTAATCAGGGTGCGGGTTGTGACAGATAGATGTCCAAAATACTTTAATACATAAATGTGTCCAAAACCAAATAGCATCCAAATACATAAAATACAAACTCCCACTAAACTGACATATCTTCAAATGAGAAAACACCCATATGAGCAGTGTGCTCATGAAAGACCTTAGGTGGTAACCCTTTTGTGAGCGGATCCGCTAACATGGATTTTGTCCCAATGTGCTCTATGGACACTTCATCATTCTGAATTCACTCCTTCACAACTCGAAACTTTATGTCAATATGCTTTGACTTATACGAGCTTCTGTTGTTATTAGAATATAGTACTGCAGATTTATTGTCATAATATAACTTGAGTGGTCTTTCAATACCCTCCAGAATGCGCAGTCCAGTGACAAAATTTTGCAACCATATTCCATGATTAGATGCCTCAAAACATGCTACAAACTCTGCTGCCATAGTGGACGAAGCTATGAGTGTTTGTTTGACACTCTTCCAAGATATAGCTCCTCCAGCTAACATGTAAACATAACCTGACGTGGATCTCCTACTGTCTTGGTATCCAGCAAAATCGGAGTCGAAATACCCTATGATCTCCAGCTGATCCGATCTCCTATAAGTGAGCATGTAATCCTTTGTTCTCTGTAAGTATCTTATGACCCGTTTGGCTGCTTTCTAATGATCCATTCTAGGGTTACTTAAATATCTGCCTAGAATTTCAACTATGTACGTAATATCCAGACGCGTACACACCTGAGCATACATTAGACTCCCCACAGCTGATGAATAGGGGATCAATTGTATTTCCTTAATTTCAAGGCTATTCTTAGGGCACTGATTGAGACTGAACTTGTCTCCTTTAGCGACTCGGGTGTCACCTGGTTTGCATTCTTGCATGCCAAATCTTTTAAGCACTTTATCGATATAGCTCTTTTGTGATAATCCAAGAATACCTCGAGAACGATCTCGATGTATTTGAATTCCTAATACAAAAGAGGCATCACCAATATCTTTCATCTCAAAGTTATTTGATAGAAATTTCTTAGTGTCATGCAATATGCCTATATCATTTGTGGAAAGCAGTATGTCATCAACATACAAAACCAGAAAAATAATTTTACTCTCACTGAATTTGTGATACACACAATCTTCAACAACGTTAGCCTCAAAACAAAACGAGGTAACAACTTGGTAAAATTTATAGTACCACTGACGAGAAGCTTGCTTGAGTCCATAAATGGATTTTGTCAATTTGCAAACCATATTCTTTGGATCTCCCGACACAAAGTTTTCTGGCTGCACCATATAAATAGTTTCGTCAATGTTACCATTGAGAAATGCCGTTTTGACATCCATTTGATGTAACTCAAGATCAAAATGTGCAACAAGTGCCATGATTGTTCTAAAAGAGTCTTTCGAAGAAACCGGAGAGAAAGTCTCTTTAAAATCAATCCCTTCCTTTTGAGTAAAGCCTTTAACTACAAGACGTGCTTTATACTTCTCCACATTACCCTTCGAATCCTTCTTGGTTTTAAATATCCATTTATAACCAATGGGCTTCACATCTTTTAGTAATGGTACAAGTTCCCAAACTTTATTGTCTTGCATGGACTTATACTCCTCATTCATTACATCAATCCACTTTTAAGAATTGAAACTTTCCATGGCCTGACGGAAGTTGATTGGATCATCTTCCAATATTCCATGGTCTTCCTCATGTTCCTGGAGAAATATGATAAAATCATCCGAAATTATATTTCTCCTTTCTCTGGTGGACCGTCTTAATGGCACCAATTCTTGAGGTTGTTGAGTTTGTTCCTCAGGAACAACTGCCTCATCTTGAATGGGGGAGCCTCTATGTTGTTTTATTGAGGTAGCTCAACATCGACTTGTAGAGGTAAATCAACATTATCTTGTTGAGGTTTCGGATTCACTTCTTGATCAATAACAGGTACAGAAACCTGCACATCGTCAAAAGTGATAGTAGGGATCGTAACCGATTCCTTCTCAAATACAATATCCCTAACCTTTTTTCCCCAAACTCAACATCCTCAAAAAATATAGCAGTTTTCGTCTAAAAAATTGTCCTTTTTGTGGGATCGTAAAATTTATAACCCCTTGATCGCTCCGTATAGCCAATAAAGTAGCTGCTTACAGTTTTGGAGTCTAATTTCTTTTCATATGGCCTATAAGGCCTTGCCTCAGCTGGACAACCCAAAATTTGTAAATGCTTTAAACTAGCTTATCTGCCTGTCCAAAGCTCATAAGGTGTTTTTGCAGCCGCTTTAGTTGGCACTCTATTCAGAATGTAAGCTGCTGTTTTAAGTGCTTCATCCCAGAGTGACTCTGGTAAAGTAGAATGACTAATCATACTCCTCACCATATCCTTAAGAGTCCTATTTCTTCTTTCAGCTACACCATTCGTGCTAGGTGATACTGGCATGGTGTACTGTGGGACGATTCTACATTCTTCTAGGAATTTAGCAAACGGTCATGGACGTTGTTCACCTGATCCATCAGATCTACCGTAGTATTCTCCACTACGGTCAGACCTGACGACTTTTATTCTTCTGTTGAGTTGGTTCTCAACTTCAGCTTTAAATGATTTGAATACGTCCAAAGACTGTGATTTCTTATGAATGAGATATAGGTAGCCGTATCTAGAATAGTCGTCTATGAATGATATAAAATATTGTTGACCATTCCAAGAAGCCGAAGGGAATGGTCCACAAATATCAGTATGAATCAATTCTAAGACTTCTGAAGACCTATTGACACCTAATCTTTTTGTTTTGGTCTGTTTTCCCTTTACACATTCAACACAGACATTAAAGTCTGTGAAATCAAGGGAATCCAAAATCTCATCAGACACAAGTCGTTCAACTCTATTTCTAGAGATGTGACCTAATCGCTTGTGCTATAATGAGGCTGAATTTTTATTATTAATTTTGCGTTTAGTACTACGTGACTCCGCATGCAAGGTTTCATTGTAAGATGCAATAGTTTCAAGTAAATATAGGTTATCATAAACATTAAGGGAACCACTACAATAATATTTGAATTTAAAGACAGACTAAACTTGTTGTTTTCAAATGAACAATGATAACTAGATTTGTCCAGTAAGGAAACTGAAACTAAATTCCATCTAAAAGATGGTACAATAAATATGTCTATCAAATCCAAATAATAACCGGTTCCCAATAATAACCTAAAACACTACCAAATTACAGCATTTTAGCGACGGCCATTTAGCGACGGAAAATTTCCGTCGCTATTACCGTCAGATCACCGACGGATTTGTGACGAAATACCGACGAAAAGCAGTGGACAATTTTTTTATTTTTTTATGTCCATATCCGTCGCTACGCCGTCGATAGGTCGTCGGCCATGTAGCGACGGTTTTATATCCGTCGCTAGAACGTCGTATATTTTGGCGGGAAAAGCCAAAAATATTGGCGCGAGATTTGACTGACGACTTAGCGACGGAATAATCCGTCGCTACTCTGGCGCGAGATTTACTGACTACTTAGCGACGGAATAATCCGTCGCTAAGCCGTCGCTAATTTCTGTACCCTAACTTAAATTGAACCGACGGGGGGGGGGGGGGGGGGATTTTCATTCCCCCCCAAAACACTCTCTCTCTTCCCTCTCCCTCTCTCCGACGATCTCGCTCTCTCCGACCGACGATCTCCCTCTCTCTCTCTAAGGTATGCTCTCTCTCCCCCCCTCTCTCTCTCTCTATCTCCCTCTCTCTCTCTCTCTCTCTTTTACGATTTGGGGGGTTGGGGGGCTGTCGTAGTGGTCGGAGAGGGTGTGGGGCAGGGGGGTTTCGGGTACGGGGTGGGGTGGTCGGGGCAAGGGTGGAGTGGGGTGGTCGGGGGCAGGGGGGGGTCGGGGAGGGGGTCGGGCAGGGGTGGGGGGGTGGTCTGGGCAGGGGGGGTTCGGATAGGGGGTGGGGTGGTCGGGGCAAGGGTGGGGTGGGAGAGGGGGCAGGGGGGTCGGGGAGGGGGTCGGGCAGGGGTGGGGGGGTGGTCTGGGCAGGGGGGTGGGAGAGGGGGTCGGGCAGGGGTTGGGGGAGGGTCGGGCAGGGGTTGGGGGAGGGTCGGGGCAGGGGGGACAGGGGGGTGGGAGAGGGGGTCGGGCAGGGGTTGGGGGAGGGTCGGGCAGGGGTTGGGGGGGTCGGGGCGGGGGGGGGGGGCAGGGGGGTGGGAGAGGGGGTCGGTTAGGGGTTAGGGGGGGTCGGGCAGGGGTTGGGGGGGGGGTCGGGGCAGGGGGGGCAGGGGGTGGGAGAGGGGGGTCGGACAGGGGTTGGGGGGGTCGGGCAGGGGTTGGAGGGGGGGGTCGGGGCAGGGGGGCGTAGGAGGGACTCTGGAGTCCCTGCGCAGGAGTCCTCCTCCTCCTCTCCCATAGACACACACACACACGGACACACACACACACACACACACGGACACACACACACACACAGACACACACACACACGAACACACACACACAGACACACACACACGGGGACACACACACACACACGGACACAGACACACGGATACACACACACTCAGACATATATATCATGGTTTAAAGTATCGGCCGATACCGATCCGATACGGCCGATACCGATACGGTTTGGCATGTTCCGATCCGATACCGACCGATACCAAGTATTGACCGATACCGACATTGGGGGTCTTTGTTCCGGTCAATTCGACAAAGAAAATTAAACAGAAAAGACAAATCAACAAGGGTTTAAAGCATAACAAGGTTGTAGAAGCATGTAAAAGAAGAAAATCACATCAATTGAAGAAAATCACATCTATTGTTTGTAAACTAATCGGTAAGGGTGACTACTATTTCATTTAATTTCAAAACTACTAAGAAATAACACTGAAAATACTTAAAATTATGCCTAAATGTATAAAATATATGTTTTTAAATGTAAATAATTTATTAATAATTATTTGTTCCCCGATACCAAAAAATCCGATACTCCGATCCGAAACCGCCGATACTACCGATATCGCCGATACCAATACTCAAAGGAATAGTCCGATACCGATTCCGATACCGATACTTTGAACCTTGATATATATATATATATATATATATATAGGCATAATTTTAAGTAATTTATTAATAATATATATATATATAGGCATAATTTTAAGTAATTTATTAATAATATATATATATATATATACACAGACACACGTCGTGAAGTCTAGTATATATATTTGATTAGCTAAGGTAGAAGTTTAGCCTAATTAAGGTTAGTTTTGACAGAGTTGACTTGGACTCCTAATTTGACCCAGAACTAGTCTAGTATACCATCTGTTCCTTCTTTCTTTCCTTCTTCTCATTCGACTATCTCGGCCTCCTATTCGGCCTACTATTCTGATATGCGTTTGATACGGTCTACCTAACCTATATACTGATACTAATCTGATACTCTCTGATATTAAGTACATCCGGCTTACTAGCTAGCGGATCCACCAGTTACATGATTATATACTAATTATGTTAGATTGTGATACTAAGTAGCCTCGTCGTAGGCCTAGCGTGTTATCCACAAGTTTAGTTTTTCTTACGATATGAGTATCGGTATCGGGCTATTAATTCTTATGTTTAGTTTGTCTTACGATACAAATATTCACATCAAATCGAGCATGAATCGTTACTTTGTTGATCGTACATGGATGTACAAACGACAACACGAGAGCAGAATTGGTGTGAGTGACGATTTTCAGGCAGGTGTGGAAGTATTTCTTAAGTATGCCATGAGCAAAACTCAGTACATGGACGATAACAAAATCAAGTGTCCATGTGTTAATTGTCACAATAGACGTTTCGAAGAAGTGATGACTGTGAGAGATCATTTGACCCGTAAGGGTTTCGTACGTGATTACGGCCTGTGGTCATCGCAAGGTGAATTATATTCAGAAAGACAGGCTGCAGAAGCTGGTACTTATGCTTTTGATGATAATGCTGCAACGGATGTCCTCGAAGATGACGGATGCTCTGTGGATTATGGAGACATGCAGAACCTTGCACGAGATATGGTGTATGCTGCGGCAGGGCCTAATTTTGATCCGGAGGATCCTAATCCCGAGGCAAAGGAGTTCTATGATATGTTTAAGGACGCAGATACTCCTCAATATCCTGGTTGTGAGACTCATTCCGCACTGTCAGTGACGATGCGGTTGTTGAACATAAAGTCTGATTTTAACTTGCCACAAGCTTGCTATGATCGGATCACACAATTAACTAATGAGGTGTTACCGAAGAAATCAAAAGAGCTCCCAAGAAACTTCTACAAGTCAAAGATGATGGTCCGACAACTGGGACTGGGATACGAGAAGATAGATTGCTGTCGCAATGGATGCATGTTGTATTACAAAGAGAATTGCGTATTAGAAAGTTGTTGGTTCTGTAATGCGGATCGTTACAAGACAGTACAGGGAAAAGGAAAGTCAATTAGAAAACGACGTCCTTACAAGTATATGTATTACTTGTCGATCATGAAGCGCTTACAGAGGATGTATATGTCTCTGAATACAGCAGAACACATGACGTGGCACAGTGAAGATCGCATAAAGGACGAAGGAGAATTGTCACATCCTTCGGATGGGGAGGCGTGGAAATATTTTGATTTGTGTCATCCAGATTTTGCTACAGAGCCTAGAAATGTACGCCTGGCGCTATGTTCTGATGGCTTCGCCCCTTTCGGACAGTCGGGATCTCAATACTCATGCTGGCCGGTCATTCTTACCCCTTACAATCTGCCACCATGGATGTGTATGAAGACTCCTTATATGTTCTTGACAGCTATCATACCCGGTCCCAAAAATCCGACAAAGAACATCGATATATATTTACAGCCGTTGGTGGATGAGCTGAAACAGTTGTGGGAGATCGGCGTCACGACCTATGATATTTCCAGAAAACAAAACTTTCAGATGAGAGCTTCACTCATGTGGACAATCAATAATTTTCCAGCATACGGTATGCTATCGGGATGGAGTACGCACGGCAACATGTCTTGTCCGATATGTAAGGAAAATAGTAAGGCGTTCCGCCTTAGACATGGAGGAAAAACTTCTTTCTTTGACTGTCACCGTCAATTTCTGCCAACGAGACATCCTTGGCGAAAGAACAAGGACGCTTTCAGATATGGAAAACAAGAATTTTCTGAACCTCCTGCCAGATTGTCGGGATACGATATTTGGGAAGATGTAAAGGAATTGCCCACCGCAATGGAAGATCCATCGAACAATCGTGTCGAGGGGTTCGGACAAAGCCATAACTGGACCAAACGGAGTATCTTTTGGGACTTGCCTTATTGGAAAGATAATCTTATTAGGCATAATCTTGATGTCATGCATATCGAAAAGAATGTGTTCGATAATGTCTTCAATACCGTTATGGATATTAAAGGAAAGACGAAGGACAATCCAAAAGCAAGATAAGACATGGCCGAGATATGCAAACGTCATAATCAAAACTTGATACAAAGGGGAGCTGGTGGACAAGTAACTAAGCCGATAGCGCCATACGCATTGAGAAAGGAAGATAGATTAATAATCTGCAAGTGGATATCTACTTTAAGATTTTCCGACGGCTATGTGTCGAATTTGTCTAGATGCGTTGATCTCAATGAACGCAAGCTAACAGGAATGAAGAGTCAGGATTGCCACGTGTTTATGGAAAGATTACTGTCCATTGCGTTGAGAGAGTTGTTGTCTTCTGCTGTATGGGTTCCGTTGGCCGAGCTGTCTACATTCTTCAGGGATATCTGTTCAACTAAGCTCACGGTGCAACATATGATACAACTTGAGGAGAAGATTGTCTTAACAATTTGTAAGTTAGAGAAAATATTTCCACCGGGTTTCTTCGACAGTATGGAGCATCTACCGATTCATCTAGCATACGAAGTCCGTGTCGGTGCATCTGTTCATTATCGATGGATGTACCCCTTTGAAAGGTAAATAAAAATCGATATAATTTAAGTGGATTTTACAATTCATTGTTAATTCTCAAGATAATTTGTCTCTCTAGGTATCTACATCATCTAAAGAAGAAAGTTGGCAACAAGGCTCATATAGAGGCTTCGATATGCGAAGCATATCTTATCGAGGAGGTGTTAAACTTTTGCTCCATTTATTTCGATACTCATGTTGAGACAAATCGAAATAGACCTCAAAGGAATGACGAAGACGTTGAGGAAGGAGGTATATTCAATTTAAGGGACAAGCCTATTGGGGCTAGTAAGAAACGGTGGTTGAGTGACGATGAGTATGATGCCGCTCACCGATATGTCTTGTTAAATTATGACATACAAGAAGTGAGAGATTTGGAGAAGTAAGTGACTACACCTCGTTATAATCTCTAATTTGGTGAGGTAAGTGACTACACTAATTTTTATTCTCTCTAACAGTGTATTTAGAGATGAAGTCAAAATAAGGACACCCGATATTACCGATGAGGGACTTCAAAGAGAGGTTGATTTTACCTTTCCGTCATGGTTTCGAGATTACGTAAGTAACTGAGATAATATGTTATGCGACTACCATTTAAATATATATATGCAACTAAAACATTTAAAGTTTACAGGTTTTATTAGCTGAACCAAGTACACTCACAAATGAGAGCATTCGTTATTTGTCATTGGGACCGAAGAAGCATGCAAAGACTTGGCCCGGCTATGTCGTTAATGGCTTCAAGTTTAAGACAACTCAACATCCTATAAATGCCGAATTTCTCAATGACGGCTTCAGTACGAAGGATTCTGGTGTTTGCATAAGAGGCACAATCTATGACGACGAGCCGAACTTTGACTATTATGGAGTGCTTCGGGATATTGTAGAATTACAATATAGTGCCCCATTTGATATGCATATTGTTATATTCAAATGTGAGTGGTTCGATACGACACCAAATATCGGTTGGAGAATCGATAAACAATTTGGATTCGTCGATATAAATCATCGCAGGAGGTATAGAGGGTCCGACACGTTTGCGATAGCAAGTCAGGCTGTTCAAGTCTACTATACAAGCTACCCAAGGCGTCGTAGAGATCGCTTTGACTGGTGGGCAGTATGCAAGATTAAATCTAGAAATACATTCAACGTTGGAGACCCAGCATACCAAGAGGACCAGATCGAAAAGCCCTAATACTTGGGACAACAGTCTTGTGACATGGATGTTGAATTAGAGGTTGATATACCTCTTGCTGATGAAAATAGAGGGGAGGAAGAGGTTGATATACAAGACTTAGATGTCAACCAGGAGAGAAAGAGGCGTCTTGTCCCAAGTATTGAGACTGAAGAAGAAGAAGAAGAAGAAGAAGAAGAAGAAGAACTTTATGAGGATGAGGATGAGGATACAGATGAATTCGACGATGAGGATGATGATGATGATGAGGCCGAGGCCGAGAAAGAGGACGATGACGATGATTAAATATCGCTATATTTCAGTTGTATCTTGAAGCACCCAATATCTAGTCTCGAATCCTAAATTACCCTATTACATTTGGATTTACAATTATAAGTCTAGTGGAACACAAGATGCCCTTTCATCAAAAGTTACAAGAATTGTACTTTGTTGTATTGGTGCGTGATTTTTATCAGATTTTGTGTATCTAGCTTTTATTCGTACTTCACTTCTGATTGTAATATTTATTTCAGTTTGGGATATTTGCGTATTATTGTATAAGTTTCTTTTTGCAGATGGCACTCCTAGGCCTACTCGTCTGGGCGGCACTCATCGCCCTGCTGCTGGTATGGATATGTTTAGTTTTATATTCATTTATAAATCTATGTTGTCGGTATTTTGTTTATGTGTTCTATTTACAGGGCATGGTTGCGAGCACCCGTACTGGTGGTACTGGCCGTGGTCGTGGCGGTGGCGGCGGCGGTGACGGTGGTGGTGGTGGTGGTCGTGGGCGTGGGCGTGGACGTGGTGGTAGCGGTCGTGGTCGCCAGCCGCATTCTCCGGATGTGACCTCCGATCCCGACTTGGAGAGCCCGGACACAGGCTCTTTCCGCCGTCATTCTTTCTCGGTGCTACCGACATCGTCGTCGAGGCCTGTGACTCCATCCGCTAGCGGATCCGTTCTGCCACCGGATGTACCAGCGGATGCAGCAGCAGATGCAGCAGGGGGCCCAGCAGTTACTGCAGGGTGGGCCTCGGAGTACCCCAGGATTCAGTTTCATCCTGTTACCGGGGAGTACGTACGCGGACCCGCGGATCCCCCGACGCCACCAGAGAGGCTGGTGGGCGAGTTCCGACGAGAGCTATGGCCCGCTGGTGAATCGTAAGTAAATTTAAGTAAATTTATTAAATTTGTTTCATTTATTCAAGTTAATAATCCAGTCGTTGCTTCTTTATAGGTTTTTCCCGTGGGATGCTGCCCGGATTCTAGGGCACATTATCCGGGATAACTACCATGGCTACTACCTCAATTTTTCTGAGGTGCCTCAGGACATGAAGTACGTCTGGCTCGACGAGATGAGGGTATAAATCCGTCGGTGAATTATTAATTATTCTTTAAATCATTAAATTTTTAATTACGTAATATTTGAATTTGTATGTCAGAGGACGTTCTGGTGGCCCCCCCATCGCGAGGAGGCGATCCGCAGGACCTACAAAGCCGCCGCCGGGAAGAAGATACGGGATGCGGTGTACGACCTTCGTACGGCGCATACGAGGAAGGACTGGATCCGGGCGAAGTACTATGAGCAGATGTTGGAGAAGATGGATACTCCACAGTTCAAGCTGAAATCGGAGAAAGCTAAGGCTAATCGACAGGTCGCGGGTCTGCATACGGGGGGATCAAGGCCCCACGCATTGACGCGTACAGATTTGGTGAGATACGCAAATTCAAATTCATTCTATTATTTAATTTCGTACTGTTAATATACGAAGTTAATTAAATTCTACGTATGCAGGCCCAACGGGCGGTGAAGCAGGGGAAAGAGGCGGAGACGGTCACCGCTCACGATGTATTCGTGCATACGCACAAGAGGCGGAAGGACGGAAGCTTCGTCGACGCGAGGGTCGAGGAGACTGATGTAAGTACTTACGTTTATGAGATTTATGTTAGAAATATAATTATTGTTAAGTTAATTAGATAAACTTAGGATTCAGACTATAACTTAGGGAAACATAGGATTTAGATTATAACTTAGGAAAACTTATAGTATAAACACATCATTGGATAGGCTGCGTATCGTGAGGCACTTAGTCGGCTTGAGATCGAGCCCCCTTTCGAGAATGTCGGCGAAACGACGCCCACCCAGACGCACTCTTCTATGGCCGCTCGCTACGACGACGTGTTCGTAGAATCCATCGGCGACGTTAGGAAAGGGCGCGTCTACGGCTTAGGTTCCATGGCGCCCTCGTTGCAGCCATCCCCGAGATATCCACCGCCTCCGCCTCCCCCAGCGCCCCCGGTTGACGATGTGAGGGCGCAACTTGCGACTCTGACCTCCGCGGTGTCAGATTTGCAGGCGATAGTGTTGGGGCGCTATCCGTCTGCTCCCGGTCCGTCTGCTTCCGGTCCGTCTGCTCCCGATCCGTCTACTGCTGCTGCCGGTGCTTCGGATCGACCTGGTCCTTCTCCTCCCAGACGACTTTCGTTTAACCGCTCTGCGGACGCCCGCATCGTATCGGATAACACCATCTTGACGCTCCTTGACATGATGTCGCTAGAGCAGCTACGCGCGCTTCCAGACCATGTCTTGTCCCAAGTGCCGGCACACACGGTGGAGGAGTACATACGCAAAGCGGATGCGGCGGCACGAGCACGAGACGATCCGACGGACGGGGTTTGATTTTGTTTATGTTGTTGGTTTTGTAGACATTTGGATACTGAGTATGTTCGGATATTTTTTTTATGTTTGGATAATTTAATGTTGGATATTGGATATATTGTATTGGTAATATTTTGTTGGATATTGGATACGTTAGATATTGGTGTCGGATATGGATATTTTGCTTATGGATATATGGTGTTGGATATTGGATACGTTGGATATTCGTGTTGGATATGGATATATGGTGTTATATATGGATATTTTGCATGTTTGATATTGTGTTGGATGTGTTGTATAAACAGGAAAGAGTCTGTTTGCAGTATTTTTTTTCAAAAATTAGCAGTTAGCGACGGACTGGCGACCACTCAGCGACGGATAGTCCGTCGCTAACTGGAGAAACTGAGGTTAGCGACGGAGTGGCGACGTAAAATCCGTCGCTACCTGGAGCATTTCAATAAAGCGACGGATTGGCGACGGACGATCCGTCGACCTGATGCTGTTTGATGTCCAGAAATTTTAGCTTTCGCGACGGATTGGCGACTAACTTACGGCGGACTGGCGACCACTCAGCGACGGATAGTCCGTCGCTAACTGGAGAAACTGAGGTTAGCGACAGAGTGGCGACAGACTATCCGTCGCTACCTCAATAAAGCGACGGATTGGCGACGGACGATCCGTCGACCTGATGCTGTTTGATGTCCAGAAATTTTAGCTTTCGCGACGGATTGGCGACTAACTTACGGCGGACTGGCGACCACTCAGCGACGGATTAACAGTCGCTAACTGGAGAAACTGAGGTTAGCGACGGAGTGGCGACGTAAAATCCGTCGCTACCTGGAGCATTTCAATAAAGCGACGGATTGGTGATGGACGATCCGTCGAACTGATGCTGTTTGATGTCCATAAATTTTAGCATTAGCGACGGATTGGCGACTAACTTACGGCGGACTGGCGACAAAGTCCCGACGGACTATCCGTCGCTAACTGTAGGAATTTAATGTATCGACGGATTGGCGACGTAATATCCGTCGCTACCTGGAGAATTTTACATTGAGCGACGGTTTAGCGACGGAATGTCCGTCGGTAATTGGGTATCAGAAAATCTCTGATACGCTTTTGCCGACAAATTTACGACGGATTAGCGACGGATATTGGGTATCAGAAAATCAGTGATACGGTTTTGCCGACTGGTTAGCGACGGAGTTTTCCGTCGCTAACCCTATATCCTGATACATGTTTTGACGAAAGCTAGTCGGTAATCCGTCGCTATATATATTTAGATGCGCCGACGGTATTCCGTCGCTAAGTCGTCGCTGAGCGACGGAGTAGCGACGGATATGTTTTAGCGACGAGGTTATTCCTGACGGCTGTTTTACCAAAATATCCGTCGGTAATCCGTCGGTATTTATTTTTGGCGACGGATTACCGACGGATAAGGCCGTCGGTAAATCCATGTATTTTGGTAGTGAAATATCCTATTGCTTCCACTTCTACTGACTTGCCGTCACCCACATAGATGTATCTTTCACCATCAATTGGCTTTCGGTAGCTCAGACAACCTTGTCTAAAAACATTAATGTGGGTAGCAGCACCAGAATCTAACCACCATGTGTTTCTAAGTACTGAAGCTAAATTAACCTCAGAACAGACCAAATTGAGAAATGTACTTTTTCTTATGTGTCCTGACTTGTCACAAAAGAAATAACCCTTAGTTTTATATTGTTGTCTCTTTTGAGCCAGGCCCTCAGCAGCTTCTGTATTTCTTTTCTTTTTGCCTTTAAAATTTATCTCATTAAGCATGGAAATTAAATTCTTATTGGCAGATATTATAGCAACATTAACTGAAAAGAGAACAAAAAAATAAATAAACAAATATGCTCTAATTAATAACCAAAGAATAAAAGATAGTCAAATAAATTCAAATAATGGTGAACCCCATCTCAAGATACCTAGTGCATCATTAATATCAAGTCTTTGGACAGTGATATTAACTGCAAGTGGTACTCTTGGTGTAGTGATCAGACGTTGACAATAAGTCATGTCAAATAATAAGCCTATCTTTGGATCGGGTTATTATTCACATGTAAATCGTATAATTGTCACACATTTATCACCACAAGTATGTCTACAATTCGGCCAAGTATTAACGTTCCTTTGGGCCGGCTAATACCCGCATGAATATACACACAAACATCCGACATCCCTCTTAGACTATCTACGCAAGATAGGTCGCTTTGGCGACATCTTGTTTCAATGAGTCTACTTAGAATATTGGCCAACTATTGCTAGTCATAAAAGGCACCAAAAAAATTGAATGTTGACTAAATTTTACAAAACTGAATCATGTCCAAAAACTTTATATTCATGCATATTCATGAGATTATTACTCAAATAAAGTAATCAAAAGCATAATCATGAATTTTAATTTGACAAAATTGGATATTATCAATATAACAAAATTTATGAAATAATCCACGGAGGATATGCATCCAAAGATAATATCAAATAATGCATAAGGATTACTTTAAATAGAATAATCTATAGAAGATCAAATATATGCATTAACAAATTACATCAAATAATCTATAAAGATTATACTAAAATTGATCTACTAAAGACAAAATAAAATAATCTAAATCACCAGCATTATGGTATTCAAATCACTGGAAACCCATCCCATTATAATATAATCTTTAGTATAATAAAAAATACATTATAATGGACTTCAGCATTATGGTATCCCTGGATGGGATGGGTATTCAAAATAAAATGATCTACTAAAGATTATCCTTTGCTCAAAACACCAAGTGCTGGTGGTTCATCTCGATTGGTTGGAAGCAAGTTTATACGAGAACCTGATTCTGATAATGGACTTCATGGCAACCCTGAAGATGATACTCCAGAAATTCTGAAGGACACTCGTCAACCTATCAAGATAGTAAAGGCTACATCTCCTAATCAGAAGAGGGTGTCTCTACCACATCAAATCTTATGTATATTCTTAACTATTCATAGTCCACATTGATCTTGATGGAAAAATCAGAACCCTAAATTAAGTTTGTAAAACCCCTAAATTTCTACTATTTTTTTATTATTTATTAAATTTAGTACTGATTTAAAATTTTGTATTGTACGTCGCATAGTCGTATTGTACGTTACGCACGAAATTTTATTTTTCGTAGTTGCTCGTCGAGTGCGAATATGTGCGAGCGTACATATTGTAGAAAAATATTTTTTCTATTTTATTATACACTTCCAAAATATTATATAATTATTCTTGCTATAAAAAGCCTTTTGTTTTTAGCAGTTATTAATCATAAATAATATTTTATTGTATACGTGGAAAAACATAATCATGTATGCATTGTTCGTGCATAAATATATTTCAAAATTATTTATTAGTCTATTTTAAATAAAATTTAATTTTTGAGATTTATTAATATTAATATTTTATTATTCAAAAATATTATATAATTATTCTTGCTATAAAAAGCCTTTTGTTTTTAGCAGTTATTAATCATAAATAATATTTTATTGTATACTTGGAAAAACATAATTATGTATGCATTATTCGTGCATAAATATATTTCAAAATTATTTATTAGTCTATTTTAAATAAAAATGTAATTTTTAAGATTTATTAATATTAATATTTTATTATTCAAAAAGATATTTAAAAATATTTATTATTTTTGAAATTATTATTATCGGTATTTTGAAAAATATATTTGGAAGATATTGTGGCCATTTAAATATTGATTTGATTTTTTGGATTTATTTAAATAGTTAAATATTTGAAATTTGATTTATCCCATTTAATTTTGAGCTTAAAATTTAATTAGATTTAAATTGGATTTATATTTGGGTTTAAATTGATTTAAATTAAACTACGAATTATCTATTTTGGGTTTAAACAAATCCTAAATTTTATCTTATTGGGAATTCCCACATCCTATAAATAGGCAGGTACTCATCCATGTTTTTCTATTCTTCTACAAAATTCTCCACCACAACAAACGTGCTGTGCTTCGTGTCCGTGTCCCCTACCCCACCTACTATTTATTCTCTTGTACAAGTACATAAATTCCCCGCGTCCGACAACCCCGGACGTCAACCCATCTCGTGTCTTGTAGGACACTTCTTCCAGTCCCTCCTCTGTCGTGTCGGATATTTCCCGACACAACCTAACCCTAACCCTAACCAAATTCGCTGCCAGCACCCCGCCGGAACGACATGGCCACCATTGTCATTCCCCGACTCCAAAACTTACTCCGACTTCAAAATCCACTCCCCGGCCGTTCGTCTTCCCTCCGGCAACCACACCCATCATTGCCGCATCGTTGTCGCCGCCTCCGCTACCCTTATCGCCAACCCCGCTGGAACCCAGCCACCCGCAAACACCTCCCCGTCGATCGCCCGTCACCGCCACTACAACCATCTCCGCGACCACCAGACCCACCACCACACGACCCAGCAAGAACATCGGCCGACCCCGACCAAACCAACACGACCAAAACCCTCGACGACCCCAAATTTAAAACCACCACAAACATCAAAACGTATCTCGCCGGAGCACATGGCTGCGCCGCCGTAGGTTTCTGCCGTCCTGAGGTCCAGCACCGCTTCCAGCGCCTGTGCCGACAACCTAGCCACCGCGCGCTGACCACCATCTGTTCCCTCCGCGACCACCGTAGCCAAGCATCCACCAGTCGCGCTCCGCCAAGTCGACACCGCCGATCGCTCCCCCGGAGCGCGCCACCCGCACTCTCCTGGCGCGTCCGCCGGTGAGCTGCGCAGCCCGCAGCGCCTTGCCGAGCCTAGCCGCAAAACCCCACTCCCGGCCAAGCCTAGCCCCGAACCCTCTCCGCTCCTCCGCGGGTGGCGCAACCCCTCCCGCGCCGCCGAAAACCCCGCGCACCGTCGCGTTTCTCCAGATCTGGGCCAGCCGAACCGCCACACCCCAGCCGCTGTTGGCGACTCCATCTCACCGCCCCCCACGCTTCTTCTGTCTTCCCCGAACCCATCTCCGCCGCCTCCATCCACCGGCTGGAACCCCGCACCCTCCTCGATTTTCTCCTCCTCGTCGCCGCACACCCTCCGGCTTGCCGCTCGACGACGAGCTCCCCGTTCCTCCGCCTTCGCCTGGAACCGCCGCCTGCCGACGACCACTCCAATCCGCCCACCGACGACCACACTTCCGATCCTCTTCTCCCTCGCTCCCGCGATCTCTCTCTCTTCCCTCCTGAGTCTTCTTTTTTTTATTTTTTTGCCGCTGGTTGTTCTCCTCGAAAGAAGAGAACCATTGGGTTTTTTAATTATTATTTCATTTTATTTATTTTATTTTTATTTTATTGTTTTGTTTTGTTTTTTTTGTTATCAATTATTTTCAATAATTATTATTATTATTATTATTATTACCATCTTTTAATTACATAATAATGATTAAAGTAGATTATCTAAATTATGGGTATTTATAATTGATTAAGAATTATTATTATTAGTATTATTACTATTCATATTGTTATTATTGTAACTATACATAAATATTTTCAACATGTGGTTAGAAGCACTAATTGTATTTGCTATATTATCTTTGGCATTTTAAAAGTATAGCTTATTAATAAAATGTTATTTTTACAAGATAGGGTTCTTAATCTTAAATAATTTTTCTAATATTATTTTTTGCCTAAAATATTTTGATTTATAAGACATAGGTTCTAGCCTAAATTATTATTTGACAAAACTTACAGTTTTGCCTTGAAACGACTTTTGATTTTTCGTATATTTATTTGAAAGCACATTTTGATTAGTAAATTATATTTCAAGTATTATAAATTAGTTTTCAAAAATCATATATTCGTCAAAATTTTCTTTATTCTTCCTACCGTGACTCAACCCCCTCTTTCCTATCGATCGCCAATTCTAGACTACCTTATGACCTTCCTAACTAAATTGACCCTTCTGGACCCAATGAAACTGTCCATACCACCACCCGAGGTCACCAGGTATAGTTGTTGCACCGAAGTCACAGTTCATGCCAGCTTAATTATCGCAGCACACCAGGCGTCCTACCAGGCAAGACACCTTACCATTTGTTGTTTACTTATTTTAGCTCATATTTCATGCATTATTTATTTTCTTTATGCAAAATAACTGTGATACATGGCATAACCTATTAGAACTTACTGTTCATTTATATTTCTTGCTGTGTATTATTTTTTTTCTTACAAATTAAACCTAGATTTAAGGGACCACCTTGTGGGTTGCATTTATTGGCCTTGATACGTTGTACCACGAAGTTGTGTGTCGTATGTAGAACACGAAAGTACGTGATTGGCTGGCCACCAGTACGTATAAGCCGTGCGATAGGAATAACCGCTAATAGAGGTTGCATGCTAGTTTGACTTAGCGGTTATAGTGGTTTTATGTTATGGATACAACATAGTAGGAATTGGGCGGGGAGAACAATTCCTTAGCGTATGGGCTTCGATGCACTTTTTCTTGTGACCCGGATTCTCCGTTGGAGATACGGGATTGCTGACCCACGATTACTTACGGCCACTGACGATTATGTGGAACGTCATGCTCTTATTGATTGGGCCTCTAGTGTCCCAAGGGGAGACTATGCCGATCCTATTTAGCCAGGGCCCATGCGTAGGAAGGATTGTTCTTAACAATATTTCACTTAGAACGGTAGGCTACCTTTATCCGTTATGTACGAGTGCTTTTGGTTTGGGTACTCGTATCTGACCGTGGCTTGAAATAATAACTTGTCGCGGATTAGTTCGTCATATCTTGTCCTTGTTTGGTTGTAGGTGTGACTTACTACTTTGATGAGAAGGTATTGAACCTTGTTGGGGTCCGGATATCATATTGGATTCATAGCATGGAAAGATACGTCACCGTAAATTAGTTTACCATCTTCTGTCCTTGTTTGGTTGGGGGGATGGTACGCTCGTTCAGTAGGTGTGTATTGGACCATGTTATAATTCAATTGACTTCTTTATTTGAGCAATATTTATTCAGTTTATATGTCATGATATTATGTGTCTTGTTACGTCCCTCAGAGGACCTGATTATCTCTTCAGGTGTGTGCTATTGTCTTTCGTAGGTGCTCTAGCTCTAGCCGTGATCATCGCTATTTCTTCGAGGATGATTGTATTTGGATCGTCTTCGCTTCGTTCGCCACTCATTTCATTTTCCATGTATTTTCCTTATTTTGTTGGTAGTGGATTTGTCTCCGCCCAACATATTGTATCAAGACAAGTCATTATCTTTATTTGATACCTTTATTTCATTTATTTGTGTGGATGAGATTAGTTATGGTTCTACTGCATTTTACAGCTTATTTATTTATACGAGGTCTCCGTATATTGGAGTATACTTCGTATGAATACAGCTGGCATGTTTATGTTCCTAGTCCTACGTATTTTGGGACTGGAGCATTACATATTTTTGTGGTGGCCCATGCAGGTCGAGATAAATTGTTTGGTTACTTTACCGTACCAAGCAAGCCTGCGAATAGGATTAGAAGTCTAGGCTCTCATCCACATACTTGACCACTTTTCTAGATTTTATCTACCGTTTAACTCATCAATTGCATCTTGCATGCTTCCTTCCATCCCTATTCTTATCTTCCCTTCGTGCTTGCTAGAGATTGACCCTACTAGTTAGATGTCCCAAACACCCTTAGCTTAATTCTTTTAAGTTGGGTAGAACACCCCACGACCCGACACGCCCTTGACTATTAAGACCATAGAGACTAGAGGAATCTAACCCAATTGGTCAACCAAGCCTTGGTCAATAAACCATAGAATATTGTATAAGAATAAAAGACTTAGATCCGTATGACTCTTAGACTATTCATAATTGATTTTATTCATCTACCATCGTGCCTATATTTTTACTATCTAAACTAATGATGCTAATGTAGCCTAGTTTTTGCAAGCTTATCTTTTATCGAGCTTTTTCAAGACATGTTATTGGAAGAGCTCCCAATAACATGTTGTCTAATCAGAACCAGTGCATAATGGTCTGATCAACCAAGTGCACTTTGGTTCATTTTTGTCTATTATTCTACGTGGATGGGGATATAGTTAAACTTGTCCTCTAGAGTCCATCCGCGACTACCTTGGCAACTCCTTTGAAATTTTTTTTGATCGTCTTTGAATCACGTATTCGTATTCGATAACGCCTCCTTCGAACTCTATATTTCTTTCGCCTTCACCTATTTTAGGAGGACGAAGGCGTTATACTAGTACTTTCTCTAGCCTTCCTATCGGCTATGACTATTCTTACTCGAAGTTGTTATATCTTCATCCTAAACTACTCGACCCTATCAAGACCCTCTAATCGCTTAATTAAAGCGAATCTATTTCGTTCTCTTAATCGTGACCCTCATTCATTACCCGTGACCATACCGTATTATTTTTCTATAATCTAGATCGCGATTCTTACGGCATGATTTTGTTATCGATTGTTCCCCATCAATACCCTCTTGTGTCTTCTCATCCTCCTACTAATTCTTAATTTCGATGATGAAATTCTTTTAAGTTGGGTAGGATGTAAAACCCCTAAATTTCTACTATTTTTTATTATTTATTAAATTTAGTACTGATTTAAAATTTTGTATTGTATGTCGCATAGTCGTACTGTACGTCGCGCACAAAATTTTATTTTTCGTAGTTGCTCGTCGAGTGCGAATATGTGCGAGCGTACATATTTTAGAAAAACATTTTTTTTCTATTTTATTATACACTTCCAAAATATTATATAATTATTCTTGCTATAAAAAGCCTTTTGTTTTTAGCAGTTATTAATCATAAATAATATTTTATTGTATACTTGGAAAAATATAATCATGTATGCATTATTCGTGCATACATATATTTCGAAATTATTTATTAGTCTATTTTAAATAAAAATGTAATTTTCGAGATTTATTAATATTAATATTTTATTATTCAAAAAGATATTTAAAAATATTTATTATTTTTGAAATTATTATTATTGGTATTTTGAAAAATATATTTGGAAGATATTGTGGCCATTTAAATCTTGATTTAATTTTTTGGATTTATTTAAATTGTTAAATATTTGAAATTTGATTTATCCCATTTAATTTTGAGCTAAAAATTTAATTAGATTTCAATTGGATTTATATTTGGGTTTAAATTGATTTAAATTAAACTATGAATTATCTATTTTGGGTTTAAACAAATCCTAAACTTTATCTTATTGGGAATTTCTACATCCTATAAATAGGCAGGTACTCATCCATGTTTTTCTATTCTTCCACAAAATTCTCCACCACAACAAACGTGCTGTGCATCGTATCCGTGTCCCCTTCCCCATCCACTATTTATTCTCTTGTACAAGTACATATATTTCCCGCATCCGACAATCCCGGACGTCAACCCATCCCGTGTCTCGCAGGACACTTTTTCCAGTCCCTCCTCTGTCGTGCCGGATATTTCCCGACACAACCTAACCCTAACCCTAACCAAATCCGCTGCCAGCACCCCGCCGGAACGACATGGCCACCATTGTCATTCCCCGACTCCAAAACCTACTCCGACTTCAAAATCCACTTCCCGGCCGTTCGTCTTCCCTCCGGCAACCACACCCATCATCGCCGCATCGTTGCCGCCGCCTCCGCTACCCTCATCGCCAACCCCGCTGGAACCCAGCCACCCGCAAACACCTCCCCGTCGATCGCCCGTCACCGCCACTACCACTGTCTCCGCGACCACTAGACCCACCACCACACGACCCAGCAAGAACACCGGCTGACCCCGGCCAAACCAACCCGACCAAAACCCTCGACGACCCCAAATTTAAAACCACCACCAACATCAAAACGTACCTCGCCGGAGCACATGGCTGCGCCGCCGTAGGTTTCTGCCGTCCTGAGGTCCAGCTCCGCTTCCAGTGCCTGTGTCGACGACCTAGCCACCGCGCGCCGACCACCATCTGTTCCTTCCGCGACCACCGTGGCCAAGCATCCACCAGCCGTGCTGCGCCCAGTCGACACCGCCGATCGCTACCCCGGAGCGCGCCACCCGCGCTCTCCTGGCCATTCCGTCGGCGAGCCGCGCAGCCCTCAGCGCCTTGCCGAGCCTAGCCGCAAAACCCCATGCCCGGCCAAGCCCAGCCCTGAACCCTCTCCGTTCCTCCGCGGGAGACGCAACCCCTCCCGCGCCGCCGAGAACCCCGCGCGCTGTCGCGTTTCTCCAGATCCGGGCCAGCTGAACCGCAACACCCCAGCCGCTGTCGGCGACTCCACCTCACCGGCCCCCACGCTTCTTCCTCATTCCCCGAACCCATCTCCGCCGCCTCCATCCACCTGCCGGAACCCCGCACCCTCCTCGATTTTCCCCTCCTCATCGCCGCATACCCTCCGGCTTGCCGCCCGACGACGAGCTCCCCGTTCCTCCGCTTTCGCCTGGAACCGCCGCCCGCCGACGACCACACTTCCGATCCTCTTCTCCCTCGCTCACGCGATCTCTCTATCTCTTCCTTCCTGAGTCTTTTTTTTATTTTTTTTGCCGCTGGTTGTTCTCCTCGAAAGAGGAGAACCATTAGGTTTTTTTAATTATTATTTCATTTTATTTATTTTATTTTTATTTTATTGTTTTTTTTGTTTTTTTGTTATCTATTATTTTCAATAATAATAATAATTATTATTATTAGTATTATTATTATTACCATCTTTTAATTACATAATATTGATTAAAGTAGATTATCTAAATTATGGGTATTTATAATTGAATAAGAATTGTTATTATTATTATTATTACTATTCATATTGTTATTATTGTAACTATACATAAATATTTTCAACATGTGGTTAGAAATACTAATTGTATTTGCTATATTATCTTTGGCATTTTAAAAGTATAGCTTATTAATAAAATGTTATTTTTAAAAGATATGGTTCTTATTCTTAAATGATTTTTCAAATATTATTTTTTGCCTAAATTATTTTGATTTATAAGACATAGGTTCTAGCCTAAATTATTATTTGACAAAACTTACAGTTTTGCCTTGAAACAACTTTTGATTTTTCGTATATTTATTTGAAAGCACATTTTGATTAATAAATTATATTTCATGTATTATAAATTAGTTTTCAAAAATCATATATTCGTCAAAATTTTCTTTATTCTTCCTACCGTGACTCAACCCCCTCTTTCCTATCGATCGCCAATTCTAGACTACCTTATGACCTTCCTAACTAAATTAACCCTTCTGGACCCAATAAAACTGTCCGTACCACCACCCGAGGTCACCATGTATAGTTGTTGCACCGAAGTCATAGTTTATGCCAGCTTGATTATCGCAGCACACCAGGCTTCCTACCAGGCAAGACACCTTGCCATTTGCTGTTTACTTATTTTAGCTCATATTTTATGCATTATTTATTTTTTTATGTAAAATAAACTGTGATACATGGCATAACCTGTTAGAACTTACTGTTCATTTATATTTCCTGATGTGTATTATTTTTTTCTTACAAATTAAACCAAGATTTAAGGGACCACCTTGTGAGTTGCATTCATTGGCCTTGACATGTTGTACCACAAAGTTGTGTGTCGCATGTAGAATACGAAAGTGCGTGATTGGCTGGCCACCAGTACGTACAAGCCGTGCGATAGGAATAACCGCTAATAGAGGTTGCATGCTAGTTTGACTTAGCGGTTATAGTGGTTTTATGTTGTGGATACAACATAGTAGGCATTGGGCGGGGAGGATAATTCCTTAGCATATGGGCTTCGATGCACTTTCCCATGTACCCGGATTCTCCGCTGGAGATACGGGGTTGCTGACCCATGATTACTGACGGCCACTGACGATTCTGCGGAACGTCATACTTTTATTGATTGGGCCTCTAGTGCCCCAAGGGAGGACTATGCCGATCCTAATTAGCCAGGGCCCATGCGTAGGAAGGATTGTTCTTAACAATATTTCACTTAGAATGGTAGGCTACCTTTATCCGTTAGGTACGAGTGCTTTTGGTTTGGGTACTTGTATCTGACCGTGACTTGGAACAATAACTTGTCGTGGATTAGTTCGTCACATCTTGTCCTTGTTTGGTTGTAGGTGTGACTTACTACTTCGATGAGAAGGTATTGAACCTTGTTGGGGTCCGGATACCATATTGGATTCATAGCATGGAAAGATACGTCGTCGTGAATTAGTTTACCATCTCATGTCCTTATTTGGTTGGGGGGATGGTACGCTCGTTCAGTAGTTGTGTATTGGACCATGTTATAATTCAATTGACTTCTTTATTTGAGCAATATTTATTCAGTTTATATGGCATGCTATTATGTGTCTTGTTACGTCCATCTGAGGACCTAGTTGTCTCTTCAGGTGTGTGCTATTGTCTTTCGCAGGTGCTCTAGCTCTAACCGTGATCATCGTTATTTCTTCGAGGATGATTGTATTTGGATCGTCTTTGCTTCGCTCGCCACTCATTTCATTTTCCATGTATTTTCCTTATTTTGTTGGTAGTGGATTTGTCTCCGCCCAACATATTGTATCAAGATAATTCATTATCTTTATATGATACCTTTATTTCATTTATTTGTGTGGATGAGATTAGTTATGGTTCTACTACATTTTACAGCTTATGTATTTATACAGGTCTCCGTATATTGGAGTATACATCGTATGAATACAGCTGGCATGTTTATGTTCCTAGTCCTACGTATTTTGGGACTGGGACGTTACAAAGTTAGATCTAACGATCTATGATTTCTGAACACCAACAAAAAATTAAATCTGGAACTTCATACTCATGAAACAAACAAGGAGGCTCTGATACCACTTGTTAGAAATTTTATTGTTCCCTGTCGATTCATGAGATGAAGAACATAAATTAAATTGCGGAAGCATACCTGAATCCATTGCTAGACTTGATGGATCTTGAAGCGAACGTCTCTTTTATTGGGTTCGATCTTCCAACTTACTACGACCCTTAATGACAAAGAAGAATCCGAATCCTTTGTCCCTCTCTTTCTGTTGATGGGGATGCAGAAGAGAAAAAGAAAAAATCTCTCTTTTGGTGGCCGTATAAATTGGGGACCATAACCCTAATGAATACACACACACACACACACACACACACACACACACATATATATATATATATATATATATATATATATAAATAATATATATATATATATATATATATGTGTGTGTGTGTGTGTGTGTGTGTGTGTGTGTGTGTGTGTGTGTGTTGATATTTTTAATTTGGCCCCTCATCAAATTAGAATTATCTCCGGTATCTACACATTAGTTCCATGACAATTATACCCTTAAGCCAATTTTCCAAATAGACCACTTTAATTTGGCTTAATTATTTAGATAGCCCAACACAATTAATTTTACATGTGTGGCCCATATTATTGAATAATTCCAACATTGTGTAGTCTGGCAAACTTTGGAGTTGAATCTCAACTTAATGAAAGGACTAACTATTTATAGGATGACATTTCTTCTAGGTATGGGCTTAAACAATCTGACCGAAAACATATCTACATGAATGCACTGCAAGCTACAAACTGAGATTATGTCAAAGTTATAAAAGGGAGTTGATCATTTTAGAATTGGCTGCATGGAACATCACAAGAGTATAGCCATATCAACCCAAAATGAAAACTAACAACTCAGTAATGCTATGCAATGCCACCAAATGGTTGGGATACATTTCTCATGATATAAATATACAGAACAAATATGAGGAAATGAAATGGCTAATAGAAGTAATTATATTTTTCTCATAGAAATGACATAATGTTAATCCCTGGACGTAAAGTCAGAAGTAAACTCTTGTGACACGATTGCAGCACTTCAAAGGAAGGTGCAAAACAGAAATCCTAGAAGGACTCTGTAAACGAAAAATCTAAAAAGATTTTTCGTTAAAGGCAGCGTACGAATAGTCTAAAAAGACTTTTGTAAAAGACAGCAATAATGAAAAAGCCTGTTGGGGTGTCAAGAACACCAGTGCTCAAAGCTAGATTCGACCTCACGGTCAGCTTCCAGGAATTAGCAAGTTCAAAAGAACTCTGGAACGCTCTGTTGATCTGCTCAAGAACGGACTGCTCAGAAAGGCAAGAAAGAAATACTGGTGGCGCGAGGAGCTACAGGGGGCACTGGAACACGAATGGGTCGAGGGACTCTCTCTTCTTTTGTATAGAATTTTTTTCATCTGAAAAAATCAATCCATCTGTAACCGCTCAGATTCGCAATGTGTACGACGATAGCGCCCCGTGCAACAAGAGGCGGCGCAACCTAGCGACGATGCTGACGTGCTAAGTGCAAAGTGCACCAACAAAATGCCACATTACGCCTCATGAGCCCGAGCCCGAGTCCGAGTCACTAAGCCCCTACGGGGCTTAGCTCCAATGGAAATTAATTTCCCAAGAGCAAAAAGCATGAATGCTTTACTTGGAGTCTTATCCTTGCCTCCTAGTAAAATCACCCACGTGGTTCCCTCCTTAGGGTCACCACCCCATGTGCATATCCCAACAACACATACAAGTATATATGTTGAGATAACTCATGGTGCACTTTCCGTTTGGGACTAAAATTTACTAGGCATGTTGAGAGCAAGCTCTCTTCATGTCAAGGAGCAAGAGCACCAACACATAATATATATAGAAATACTTACATTTTCTTTAATATAATCATTAAAGAACGTCAATCTGCAAGTAAACCCTGCTCTGATCCATCATTGGGGTCTTTACTTCTAAGGAAACCTATAAAATTGGAGAAGATTTTTGAATCACTGTAATAAAACATTAAAAAGAGTAAGATGAGGAATAAGTCGTTGGGCTCCAACATCGATTCGAGGTGTCTGGAAGGGCTGTCTGGAAAACGAAGCATCGCCAAGAGTCGTAGGCAGGAGTTTTGTTGAGAACAAACCGAGTTTAGTTCGAATTTGATCCGAACTCTGTCATACTCAAACATAACTTTATGGCCTCGGCTTGACCGAGTTCGGTTCGAGTTCGGTCAGTATCGGTCTGGCGGAGAACAACACTGATGTGGTCCCAAAATTAGTCCAATGATCGTGTGAATAATTTTGGACGTCCAGGATTAGTGCTGGACTATTCTAGAGTTTTTCTAAATTCCTAAATAGGTTTCTCAAACTAATATATATGTGGGAGTTTCATGGTGCAAGTCTACATAAAATCTAAGAGAAATTTCGTACTTTGCTCTTAGGGCTCGCCATTGGAGACAATTAGAAGAGAAGATTTGTTCGGGAAGAAGTCTATTTCATTTGGAGAGATGACTACGAGATTAGGTGAATGATTTCATTGTAATCTATTTCTTGAGTTCGGTAAGAGACTGAAACTTTGGGCAATGGGTTCAATATATTTGTATTCAATCTTGTATCTTTTTGGGTGTTATAAAGATTAAGATTTGTCTAGGCGACATAGTCCCCCAGTATATATTGTTTTTGATATGTCTTAGCATCTTTAGATGTTGGTTAGTTATCTTCAAGTGGGTTGGCATCGCTTCTGCGACCATGTCATCGTACAAACAATTGGTATCAGAGCTCTAAGGATCTCGAGAGGGAAGGTGCAACCATGTCTACGGAGCAGATGAACACACGTATGACTACCCTAACATGGAGGACTAAGCGATTTGGAAGTCAAGGATGGAGGATTTACTCCGGTGCAAGAATTTGTATGATTGTTGGAGGGCGACAACGCCAAGCCATCGAAAAAAAATCTGGTGATGACTGAAAATAATTGGATCAGAAGGTCGCTAAATTCATCCGCTAATGGTTGGAGGATTCGGTGTTTCATCACATATCCATGTAGAGTTCGATAAAAGAGTTATGGGAGAAGCCACGTTCATTGTACGAACAGAAGACGATTGTAAATAAGGTATTTCTTATTCACAAACTCATCTACTAAACTACACGGAGGGTACCTCGGTGACACAACATCTAAACGAGGTTCAGGGTATCATCAATCATCTATTGTGATAAAGATGGTGAGTGGCGATGAGCTTCAGTCATTCTATTTTTTGAGTTCTATGTCGAAAAGATGGGAGATGTTGGGGATGTTTGTAACCAACTCCATGCCTCATTGAGTTGTCATGGTGGAGGCAGTAAAAAGAAATTTGTTGAACGAGGAGGTCTTGTCTAAGCAGATCGAATCATCGTAGGAGCCCGCTCTGGTTGCTCCTTACGGGAAGGGAAGACTCAAGTCACAAATGAGAACACATAGGGGTTCTCAAGATCTTGCAAGTATGGATCGTAAGGAGGACTGCTATCATTGTGACGAACGGGGTCATTTTGAAAGGAACTGCATCAAATTTAAAAAGAGATGGTTAAAGGCAGGGATGATCAAGTGTCACGACCCGCACCCGCTTTTTCGGATACGAGACGTGTCCAAGCCAGCCTACGTCGCAGAGTCGGCGGTAGAACGCTGTCAAGCCCGTAAGAAATAAATGCTCAAAGTCACAAAATATAATATTTGCTGCTCATTCACATTTCTAAGTTTATTACAATATTTACAAGATTTATATTTAAAGAAAAATACAAAGTTCTCACAACTAGAAAAAATGACAACTAGTTCAACTATCCAGGTCAGCCTCAGCATACCTATGTCTTCCCAGTGCTAAGAGTGATCGCGGCTAAACCTGAAAAATATTGGTTTCCAGTCAGGAATGGAAAAAGTACACAAATCGACGGCAATACAAAAACACAATAGAATTAACAAGACATAAAAATAACATATGAGATATCAAAACTAGAAGATAACTGATGACATAGCACGATAGAGAAGAAAATAAGGAAAAACTAATAAAAGACATCTATCTAGGTGGTTTGAAATATCATTTTCGACATGTGAACGGCTAGGGGGTAAATCCGGCACCCTGCACGTGTCGTGTGCAGCTACTATCATTCACGAAAGACACGGGGGATAGTTCTGGGTAGTCCACATGTCTACTAAGATATTTTCCCTCCCGACTACTCCGTGTGGCGAACGTGTCAACAAGCAGCTAGATATATGTATAGACATGAAATGAAAAGACTACTATGAATCGAAAGCAATCAAAAAGTGCACTTGCCTGAGGTCCTTAGCTGGAGAAACCAATAATACTATACCACTCAATGAGCCACAATCAGTCAACACATGCAGAAGTTTTCAGATGCTGAAATAAATAGTACCAACATTCTCAGAATAGTCAAATTAGATAGTATTACCTGTCCTTAAGTCCAATTCTGGACACAGGGGCAAAACGGTAATTTCGGACAAAAATGATGTCCGCCGTTGGACCTGCTTTGCACCGAAATGCATGCCAGAGCCAACTGTCTCTAAAGTCGTCAAACTATAAATCAACAGGTCTGATTTTTCGATACGAACCCAACCGTATGTCCAAAGTTGGATTTCGGTGGGCCGTGCACAAAATCGCCCGTTGAGTGGGACCGTGGGGCCCGCAAAACGGCGTCCAATTCAACTATCTCAGAATTGGACCAAACTTGGCATACATGACCAAAAAAATAATACGGTCCTGTTGGCGTAAGTTTCATCTCGATCTGACGAACGTGCACAAAGTAATTAAGAAATTTGCACAGAGGCCGATACGATAAATTTTGACGGATACGCATCAAATTCGTCGCGCACACGCGACCAATTTGAATTCCGTCAAATTCCACACGGCCACGAGGCCGATACGCAGCTTTTGATGCTTTCGTTTCGCGACCACGTCGCCCGGATTGACGGGACGCACGTCGTATCGAGGCATTTTTCAATATTTTAAAACAGGTTTTCGGCAAACTTCGGGATTTGATTTCTCGACGCTGAGTCGACAAAATCCGATTCTACAAAAAGGGAATCGAAGCCCTATAGGTTGTCTAAAATACTGTTTAATTAGATTTTTAAATTACTCGATGGTTCGATCAAAATTGGTCTTCCAAATCAAGGTGTTGGGACTGAAAACACGCTCTGTTTTGGCAGTTTTTCGTCGATCTTGGGTTCGATTTCTCGATAGGTATATTACGTATCCATGTAAACTAATTTATGTACTTGGAAGAGGGTTATATCGTGAGCGTACCAGAGTTGATGGATCGCAAAACGATCGATCGATCGTCGAGAGATCACATCGCGAACTCAGCGCCTTCACCCGCTACTGTTGTTGCTGTTTGCTGTACGGCCTGGTTTGGCCCGCGCGTGCGCTGGTCCAACGGCCGACGGTGGCCTGTGGTGGCGCCGAGGGTGGCGCGTGGTGGCCCTGGTGGTGCGCGCATTTGAGGTGGTGGCGTCGGTGGTTTGGTTTTAGGGTTTGAACGTTCTCGAGCACTCCTCTGTCTCTTTCTCGTATGTATATATATATATACTGTCTCTTTCTCGTATGTATATATATATATATATATATATATATATATATATATATATATATATATATATATATATATATATATTCTATGGTTTACAGAACGCGGGGGAGGGGGGGTTAGCCATAGGTAAAATTTTGTATAGGTCCCTGTACCTTTAATATTTACATATAGGTCCCTGTTGGGTCAAATTTGATATTATAAATTACAAATAAACTTATTCTCTTATAATATATACATATATATATATATATATATATATATATATATATATATATATATATATATATATATATATATTCACATACACGTTACATGTACTATATATGTTTATATATATCCCCACATATACGTATTTTTATAATATATATATTTTTACAAATACGCGTATACACGTATGTGTAAAAAAAAATATATGATATATGTGTATACGCGTATTTGTAAAAAAAAATTATATATATACATATATATATATATATATATATATATATATATATATATATATATATATATATATATATATATATATATATATATATATATATATTCACTTATAAAAAAAAAAAAAAAAAAAAAAAAAAATATATATATATATATATATTCACTTATACGTACATGCACATTCATGTATAATATATTTATTTATATCTATACAAACATATTTATACATTTATGTATTTTCATATAAATACACATACACCCATATATTTATTATACATATATATATATTCACTTATATCTTTTGTTAAAGAATAAAATGATAATAACTAATAATAATAAGTAATTTATATTTAATAACCATAATAATATTATTAATATTATATAACTTCAATAAAATAATAATAATACTAATAATAACAACGAAATTCAATAAACTAATATTGGTGTATATACCATCATGCACAGTCTAACTATTCCAAAAATGTACAAGGACCTATTTATATACAATTATTATTGAATATCACAAATAATAATATTTATAATATTTAAATACGAATACTTAGAAATATTCCTCAGTTTATTAAAATGGAATACAACACCATCTTACAAAATACGTCAACACGTATGTCATTGGACGTCTCGCCTAACTACATGGGCTTGAGCTTAGTTCGGGTCCAGTCCGGGCTGGTTTGGTACAACCGGGTCTCCTAAAACTCAATAATATAATTAAATAATAAATAAAATCTTCGATAAGGGTTAAGTCGCAACTTGGTCTGGTTTTCCTAGTTACGACGTCACTATGACTCGGCCTTCCCTACCAGGGCTAATACAGTAGTCAAAGCACGTCATTATACTGTCCGTGCCACGATCCCTAGTCGTCTTGTACTCCAAAACTCTACCATGGCTAAAGGCATCTACCGTAATAATTAATTAAAATAATTATTCATAAAAATCTAAAAATCACCATTTTAATTAAAAAATAAAAAAATATTTTGAAAACTTTTCGGGAAGGGAGGCTACAAATCTACCCACCTTAAAATAATTTTGTCCTCGAAATTATAATTCATAATTATTCCAAAAAATCAAAGTCTACTATTTCCTTAATCTTCTCAAAAATAGTTTATACCTTTCTCCTAGCCATCTAACCTCCAGGACTTCTATCCACCTTTGGTCACACTACTCCCTCAAAGCTATGTCACTAAAACTTGTAATCTTCCAACTAATTGCTAAAATTGCTACAAATAGATATCTACTGCTTTTGGCCTCTATAATCCTCTCCTATCTATCAAATAACCCAAAATCTAACAATCAACAATTTACACAAGTAGCTAAGAATATTGGCAAATTCTAATAAGCATGACCATTCGTCTTCTGAAATAGGCAGGACAGGAAGATAAGGGAGGATAATCAAGAACAACTATAAAGTTTCAAGAGGGGTAGAGAGTATCCAACGACACAGCTAAAAATGTTTACGAACCATTAACTTATGTGCTAGACTGGGTTACTCTAGTCTAGTCAATTGCTAAATCGAAAAATCCTTCGCTTCTTAGAGGGTCTTACAATCCATGCAATACGAAAATTTTGTTCCCGCCATTCTAAACAAGGTTCCACAATAGAACAGAATTTGGGAAATCAAGGTTGTGATATATTCCGTGGTTATTTAAACACACAAGCAAGGAATATAATTGTAATGGAAGATCGTATCGTGACTTCTAGGTAGATGGAATATGGGTTACGGATGGCATCACATCCTAAGAGGTGGAGACTACATAATAGGTATAGGGTCTGATTTCAAAAATAGTTCAGTTCTATAGTCCAAATATGGTGGTGTGCATGGATGGGTTCTACTGGGCCTTAATGGGTTCTCTATTTGGACATCAGTCGTTGGTTGGATGAACATTGGATTTCGATCTATAAGGATTGGACAAGATCCCAATGATGAAACTCTTCCTACTAGATTAGGGTATCCTAGATTAGGTTTCTATCCAAGGGTTGAGCTAGTTGCCCGTCCGGTTGGTTAGCTAGGTCCCTAAAGCCCAAAATGCTCTTTCGGTGACTTTTGTGTTTAAGTAGCACATGAGACCTCAATTGGGTGGTACCTTAGTGGCAGGCATGTAGTGGGCTTCGAGTTGATCACAACCATATATTGGGTCGAATGAATTGAGTCAAGGTTGAGGCTCTAGTAGAAGTTGGGAAGTATATCGGTACTATGGTAAGGGTTTTAGCTATTGCTTTTGTCCTGAAAGTCGTACCATAAAAATAGAGTACAAGAGGACGGGTTTGAGTGGGACATGATATACCTAGATGAAGGTAAACACGTCTAGATCTTGCATATAAAATTTGTTGGAGGATAACAGCTGGTTTCGTGCTCCGAATATTAATGACACGGTCGGGGCACAAAATAATCTAAATGAAAAGTGGGAGTCTATGGGGCACTACTTATCATCCTAATAGAAATTGTTCTAATCAATCGGTAATCCTCGTACGTCCTTAAAATTTTGAAAGTTTACAGTCTACCCACCTTAGAAGCTAGGCTATGGTTTTAGGAATAAAGAGGTTAAGAGGATTCCTAAGTCCAGATATTGTACCTTGACTCTTATTAATAAAGAATAAGACACGGCGTAACGGATACGGTAGGTATAAGTCAAGTCAAGGGTCGTTCTTCAATAAATGATAAAGCGAGTGTGTACAATGACACAGGGTCAATTAATTAGAGGAACATACACATCCATAGTATACAAGAGTTATTGACGGGGTAACCAACTCTAAGGTAAAAAGGTTTCTAACGATTGGGTCGTGAACTTCTATTGGTGTCGAACCTGCCAGACTATTGTCACAAGGGTTCTAGTTAAACCAAACTTCAAACACATGATTAGAGGTATCACAGTATTTGGTCTCTAGATGTAACTCCACTATCCTGAAATTTTAAATTTTTTTTTTCTTTTTGTGGTGGCCCATGCAGGTCAAGATAAATTGTTTGGTTACTTTACCATACCAAGCAAGCCTGCGTATAGGATTAGAAGTTTAGGATCTCATCCACATACTTGCCCACTTCCTTGATTTTATCTACCGTTTGACTCAACAATTGCATCTTGCTTGCTTCCTTCCATCCCTACTTTTATCTTCTCTTCGTGCTTGCTAGAGATTGACCCTACTAGTTAGTTGTCCCGAAACACCATTAGTTTAATTCTTTAAGTTGGGTAGAATACCTTATAACCTAGCAACCCCTTTGTCCTTGCGACCTATCTTAGCAAGCCTACTTAGATTCTAGAATTTAGAAAACCTTAACCCATCTAGACAACCAAGCCTTGGTCGATAAAACCGTAGAATGATAGTATACGAATAAACAAGACTTAGATTCCTATGACTCTTAAACTATTCATATTTGTTCCTTATTTCAATCTTAATCTCGTGTCTATATTGTTACCACCTTGACTAATGTTGCTACTATAATCTAGTTTTGCAAACTCATCCATTTATCGAGTTTGTTCATGACTTATGCTATTGAGCGCGCTCACTAATATATTGTCTAATCAGAACCGGTGCAAGATGGTCTGATCAACCGAGTGCACTTTGGTTCGCCTTTGTTTATTATTCTACGTGGATATGAACATAATTAAACTTGGCCCTTACAAATCCATCCACGACTGTCTTGACAATTCTTTTGAAATTATTCGATCGTCTTTGAATCACGTATTCGTATTCGATAACGCCTCCTTCGAACTCTATATTGCTTTCGCCTTCACCTATTTTAGAAGAACGAAGACGTTATACTAGAACTTCCCCTAGTCTTCCTATCGACTATGACCATTCTCGCTCGATATTGCTATATCTTTATCCTAAACTCCTCGTCCTCCTTCTCGGCCCTATAATTACTGTCATGACCTTCTAATGGAGTAAATCTAATTCATTCTCTAATCGTGCCCTCAACCTACTCTCAAGAGACCATAACTTTAAGGTCTCTAAATTATTTATTTTACTTGAACCCATACTATTCTTTATTGCGCGTCATCTTAAACATTTCCTTCTTGCGTTAATCCATGACTATCTTCGCCTTATTGAAATCACGACGCTAATGCAAGTTTTCATTAAAATTTGACTATGCTTCCTTATCGATACCCCCTTGTGCCTTTCATCCCCTACTAATTCTTAATTTCGAGGACGAAATTTCTTTTAAGTTGGGTAGGATGTAAAACCCCTAAATTTCTACTATATTTTTTTATAATATTTGTACGGATTTAAATTTTTTTATTGTACGTCGCGTAGTCGTATTTTACGTCGCGCACGAAATTTTATTTTGCTCGACGAGTGCGATCATGTACGAGCGTACATAATTTAGAAAAACATATTCTATTTTTAAAAATAATATATGTAATAATTATTGTATTTGTATTTTGCTTAAAGTTGTGAATTGAGATGACCAAAATCTTAATACTTTATTTATTTATTTATTGGTGATAACTTATAAAACTATTTTATATTTCTTACATATGAGATACATTAAATTAAATTCATATATTTATATTTTCGAAATTATTAAATATTAATATTTTATTATTCGAAAAGATATTTAAAAATATTTATATATTATTATTTTCGAAATTATTATTATGGGTATTTTGAAAAATATTTTTGAAAGTTATTGTTACCATATAAATCTTGATTTAGATGTTGGATTTATTTAAATAGACTAAACTAATATCTATAATTGGAATTTGATTATTTGATTTGATTTTTAAACTAAAGAGACATAATTTAAATAGGATTTATATTTGGGTTTGGATTTAAATTAAATAGATTGATTTATCTAAATTGGGTTTTCAATCCAAATCCATATCTAATTGGGAATTCCCACATCCTATAAATAGGCAGGTACTCCTCCAACCTTTTTATTATTTCTACCACAAATTCCACAATTTAGTGCCTCGTGTTCGTGTCCGTCTTCCATCGTCCAAATCTTATTCCATTAGTTTACATATACATTATTCATCTTCTACCCCGTGTCGGACACACCCCGACATCAATAAATTTCTAAATCCTACTCCTAATCTCTAGCCAACCCTATCACCATCATCGACGTTCTTCGCCGCATCCTCGACTCCCGCCACTCGATGCATCCTCGACTACACCAGCACCAACCCGTATCACCTCGACCCCCATCAGCAACACCACCGTCACAAAAGCCACCACCACCCCTGTGGCCATAACCAGCCTCGACATCCACCCCGGAAACACCCAGACCCGACGTCGCCACCACCAGGTCGTCTACATCACAGCCCCGACCCTCCGAACTCCCCGACACCCAAAACCAGCACCTCCTCCGATCAAATCCCAACCACCACAGCAAACGCAAAGAAAAAGAAACAAGACTCTCACCTGTCCTCCGCCTCGTCGCGCCGACGTCAACCGCTGTGCCCGACGCGTCCACCGTGGCGAGCGCCCTCCGCGCTCGATTATCCGTCGCCGTCCAAGCCTCGCCGACCGATCTCCACCGCAGGACCATCGGAACCCCTCTCCTCCGGCCACCAACTCCCTCCGCCGGCGCCTTAGCCTGGCCACCGCTGACCGCGTGCCCTAGTTTCACCGCTCGGCGTGGCCAGCGACCTCTGCTCCCCTCTTCTCTCCCATTCACCCCTCTCCGCCGCCGGAACCGCCTTCTCCTCCGCCGACCAGAGATTCGCCTCCGCCAGCCGCGAGTGCCTCTCGCTCCGCCGCCTCCTTCCAGTACAGCGCCCTCCGACTTCTTCTCCTTCCCCCGCTCCCTTCCCCGTGGCGAACCCTCTCCTCACCGGCACGACGACGCCGCGAGCGCCGTCCCTCCACCGTCTTCCACCCCATGAGCCCGCCGAAGCCCAGCTCCTCCGGCTTCTTTCCCCTTCTCGAGCTCTCCTCTCTCTCAAACTCTTTTTTTTACTTTGCTTTTCTTCGAACCTGCTTTTAGAAGAAGACTGGTCGAGTAATCTTTCTCCTCGAAAGAGGAGAACGCTTACAGTGTGTTTTTTTATTTTGTTTTTATTGATTTTTTTTCTTTTCTTTTTTTCTTTCTTCTTTATTTGTTATTATTATTATTATTATTTTTTATTTATTTCAGAATACAGGATTCAGTATTATTATTATTATTATTATTGTTATTATTATTATTATTATTATTATTATTATTATTTCTTGATTTCTTGTTTTCTTCCAGTATATATTCGACTGACGATATTTAATGATAACTTGTTATTAAAAATAATATTACCGTTCTATTATATTCATCTATGATTATTCTTAAAAATTATTAATTGCTAATATTATTATTTCAGGATTTTTGTAATAATAATATTTTTTATAAACTATTTTCAAAGGTAGATTACCAAAATATTACTTTGACAAAAATCTATTTTTATTGTTTTCTCTTTAGATTTTATAAGTTATATTGGTCAATAAAAATAGTCACCAAATATACTATAAATTCTAAATTATTAATTTTGGCTAATAGGAATATGTAGTCTTCTACTAAAACTTTATTTTGATAAATTTAGGATTTTGACCTCAAAACTATTTTTGTACTCAAGTATATAGTATATAAAATATTTTGGTAATAAATTGCAGTTTTAAGAAATATAAATATTTATCTAAATATCTTTTGATTATCCTCCTGTTCGTGTCAACAAATTTCGTTATTCCTATTCCTTCGCCTGTCCGAGACTACCTTATGTCCGCCCTAACTAATTTGACCCTTCCGGACTCAATGACACGATCCGTGCCGCCATCAGAGGTCACCATGTATAGTTGTTGCACTGAAGTTGCAGATCGCGCCACCTTGATTATCGCAGCACACCAGGCGCTCTACCAGGCAAGACATCTTGCCATTTGCTGTTTAATTATTTTAGCTCATATTTCATGCATGTCCATTATTTTCTTTATGTAAAATAAACTGTGATACATAGCATAACTGTTAGAATTTACTGCTGTGTATTATTTTTCTTACAAATTAAACCTAGAATTAAGGGACCACCTTGTGTGTCGCATTCATTGGCCTTGACACGTTGTATCACGAAGTTGTGTGTCGCATGTAGAACACGGACATACGTGACTGGCTAGCCACTGGTGCGTATAAGCCGTGCGATAGGAATAACCGCTAATAGAAATTGCATGCTAGTTGGACTTAGCGATTATAGAGGTTTACTGTTGTGGATATAACATGGTAGGCATTGGGTGGGAAGAACATCTCCTTAATGTATGGGTCATTTATGCACTGCCCTGATTGCCGGTTATCTCCAATGGGAGGTACGGTCCTGCTAGCCGGTTATCTCCAGTGGGAGGTACGGTCCTGATAGCCAGTTATCTCCAGTGGGAGGTACGGTCCTGATTCCAGATTCCTGACTGAGCCGACCCATGCGTCAAAGGTTTGTTCTTTATTTGCATATTCACTATAGTACGGTTAGGTACCCTATTGTATGTGTCCTTTAATTATTGAGCAATATTATTCAGTTTATATGGCATGCTATTATGTGTCTTGTTACGTCCCTCTGAGGACCTGGTTGTCTTGCCAGGTGTGTGCTATTGTCTTTCGCAGGTGCTTTAGCTCTAGTCGTGATCTTCGCTACTTCTTCGAGGATGATTGCATTTGGATTGTCTTCGCTTCGCTCGCCACTCATTTCATTTTCTATGTACTTTTCTTTATTTTGTTGGTAGTGGATTTGTCTCCGCCCAACATATTGTATCAAGACAAATTATTCTCATTATATGATCTTTTATTCATTTATTCTGTGTGGGTGAGATTAGTTATGGTTCTACTACATTTTACAGCTTATGTATTTATACGAGGCTTCTATATATTGGAGTATACTTCGTATGAATACAGCTGGCATGTCTACGTTCCTAGTCCTACGTATTTTGGGACTGGGGCGTTACACTTTTAGCCTTACATTATTTTGATTTAACAATTCAAAATTGTTAAATACCTTAATAATATGTGGGCTAATTAAAGTTCCTGATTTCTTCTTGTGACGGGCTTCCAAATCAAACCTATTTCCTTTCCAGCCATTTCATGAAAGCCTATTTTTAAATCCATTTGAATGTTGACTTGGACATTTCTTTGAGTTCTTTAACCCATCTCTTTGGGCCCATCCTTAAAGCCCACAGCCTTCTTCCTTTTTATTGTGTCCTGGAGAGGAGAACTTTGTTTCTCTAGAAGCTAACAGAGTTGGCGCTTCCACAAATTTTTGAATTCTCAACGGCCATGAACAGTGGCCATGTGCTCCATTTCCTGTTCTCTAACAACCTGTCAGAGCAATTCCCGCCAATGGATTGGCCTCTTTCCCATGCTACCTGGCCTATTTAAGCTTTCTTTCCAAGCAACAATTCTCTTCATTCCTACAGCCTTTCCTTCTTCTCTCCTCATTCTTACAATCTTTCCTGGCAAAGAGCTTGGTGGCCATGAGGGACTTGGCATTGGGTTGCAGTCGTTCATCAACTGTGAAGGAGCCATTGCCTTGAATCCTAGATCGAAGCATATCAAATCAGGTGAATAAGAATGATTTTGTAGCCAACTATTTCACTGCCATTTAATCCCCAGTTCTTGAATCGTCTAGATCTTAATCTAGTTTTGATATATTGATGAATTGTTAGAATGAATCATTTAGGACTGTGGGTTTGAGTTTGGATCAAGGGAGTAGCTGGGTGTCTTTGAATCTCAGATCGATCGGTTTTGATCAACCAGGTAATTTTGAGGGCACTAACATCTTCCTTGGGCAGTTCCTAATATTACAGTATGTTATATTGATTTTGTGTTCCATGTGTTTGTTTAATTGCCTGAACAGTTTTAGTCTGATTTTCTGGGTCGAAGAGATTGTGTTCGATCCTTAAATCAACAGCTCCTTCAAGAACAATCAGGTAATTATGTCTCCTTGTGAATAAAATTGTTTTCCTAATTAATAGTAGCTTGTGTGGTGATTTGGGTTCGAATGTATATACTGCAGGCATCATGATTCATTGATAGGCCTGGGATATATTGCAGGCATCATGATTCTTTGATGGACCTGGGATATATCACAAGCATCATGGCTCAGTGATTAACCTGATTTATTGTGGCCTTGTGGATCAGTAATGAACTGATTTATTGTAGCCTTGTGGATCAGTGATGAACTGATTTATTGTAGCCTTGTGGATCAGTGATGAACTGATCTATTGTGGCCTTATGGATCAGTGATGAACTAATTTTATTGTGGCATTATGGTCCATGGATGAATTGATTTATGTGGTATCATGGTTCAATCCATTGAATTATCATTCATCAACTAAATCAATCTTGTGAGGCCAACTGCATATGCAGTATGGAGGAGGGTAGCATGAGAACTGTTAAAAAGTTGAAGTGCATATCAATGTATTTTGTCATAGCTGGGAATCCATATCAAGTTTTGGTCATGAAACAGGGGTTTTCATACACTGTCTGGGTACTTGGTGAACCTGAGACATTTTTCAGTGGCTACCTAGCAGCCATTGGGACAAATCTTGGTATCCAAGACAGGGTGGTGACTGTAGAATCAGTCCTAGTCTTCCTTGGGAGTACTTGACTGGTTGAACATCAAATTGGGATTTATTGGGGCCAACTTCATACAACCTATGATGTTTCAAGCTAGTTAAAATCTGAGGTTGTCTAATAGCTTCTCAACATTTGGTTTTATCATGCATGTGATTGAAAAGACTGATATACATCACCTGTTCACTAGAAGTTTATACATATAGTTTAATTGTAGGAAATGGGATTAATATGGTAGAATTAATGATTTAATTTGGCTTTTGAAACTGAATATTATCTAAGTTGGGGACTGATCAGGAAGTTCCTATTTAGGATCGACTTGCCCCATGTTTTGGGTTGGACTGAATGCTAAGGCTGATATCTGAATACCTATGTGGAGATTATTCAATTTCAGGAACCTGAGTTGCCTATGCATACTACTTTCAATTGAATGAACCTGAAATAAACTTGCTACAGTTGGTCCATCTCATGAAACTGAATTTCAGTGCCATGTTGGACACCATCAGTACCATGTTGATTTCAGTACTTTTACCTGAAGTTCAGTCCTTGTTGATTACATGGAACCAAGTTGTGTAGTAGTGTTAGTTTTGGAAATCTGTGTACATATAGATATTACTGCTGGAAGCTTTGTAATATATTTCGAACCTGAGAAATGATTGGGTCAGTTAGTTTGAATACCTGCTTTTCCCCTCATGATTGATACTGCATTCCTGGCAGCAGGGGATCAATGCATATGTTGTAGAATCATTCGCTATCTTGGGCTAATGTATATATATTAAAATTTCCATGTATCAAGTTGAACCTGGGATTAAGTTTCATTTGATTTGAGATTATATCTCATGTGAAATCTGAACCTGGGATCACTCTCAGAGTTCAGTCCAATGTAACTGTAGAAACCTGAGACCATTTTCTCCATGCTTCAATCCAGTTGAACCCAGGAGCATGAGAGTTACATCTCATAGGAACAATCAACTGAGTTTCCTTATTCAAAACATTTATTCAACTCATGAACTTGAATCCCTTCATAAGTCTTATATTCATTCAAGTCCTTATGGGACAGATAGAAACCTGGAACCAATGCAAAGTTTTAGCCAGTGAACATTTAGGTTCCTAGGTGCCATTTTATGAACTGTTAGACTAAACCCAGGGTTTTAAATCTGTTTAGCTTGCTTAAATATATAAGTTACTGATGGCCCTGTTTAGGACTGAATGAACTAAATTATCTATGTTCAGTGGACCAATATCTATCATGCCATGGCATTGAGAATAAGGTTTAAACCTGGGAATTAGGAATAAATCACATTCTTTAAATTGGTTGTCTCTTTAGACATTATTAGTTTAGTATGTTAGATTTTACTTCAGAAATTTTATATATCACAGTTGCATATTTTAAAGTAAGGATTAGTAAAGGTTCAGCTATGTCTTTTTCAACCCTACTCTTAGAGTAGAGGAATTGGTCTATCACTTTAGCTAAGAATTCTGAGTATCTAGATAGCTGTATTATAACCAGTATATAGATACCTATTAAAGTGAATATAGCTAACATTCTTGTACCTTGCAAGTTGAGCTAAATTAATGGATGGAACTCACTATTTAGGACTTGTTAGAATTTAATCAACTTGTAAAATCATAACAGGAGGATATCCAGCTTTATTGCCTATATTTGATCACCCGGAGACAGGCAAGTATACTCCTCTGAATTGTTCATTTCTCATGTCTTCATTATTCTTCCTTGTATCTCTTGATGACACGATATATCACGACATTGTCTCATTTCATGTTCCATGTTTTATTGTGTCTGGGAGGGGAAATACTATAGAGATGTGATCAAACCCAGTTACTACTCATGTGAATAGCTTGGGTCCCGCACCGTACACGCGGGGCCAAAGCCGTACCATTTCATTATCATTGCATCTACCCAAGCCGATCACACTCTATAAGTATTTCAAACATTGCACATGTCAGGATTCAGTATTGTATTTCAGGATTTCATGGTTGTATTTCATGTTCAGTTGTATTTCATGATTAAGGTTGTATTTCATGTTCAGGACTCTTACCATGTTTCCCTGTTTTACTTTCAGTATTCCTATTCAGTTCATGTCTTGTTCTCATTCCTGTACTTTACATTATTCCTGTTTTCTTGATTCATACCATGATGTACATGTTCATTTCTTTGGATATACTTTGCTCCGCTCCTGAATAGGATATGTTGCAGGTGAGTTGGAGGCTTTATGTGATACATTCTATGGCGAGGAGCCTGTTGATGCAGAAGAGCTAGCTGGTGCAGCTCATGACTTAGAGGCTGCGGAGGCCTAGAGATTTCCTTTAGTTTTCCTATTATTTCCATGTATTTGAGACTAGTAGACTTTCTATCTTTCTGGAATGTAATAAGTTCTGATATTGTACTCTGGTTGGGACACATTTATATAGATGCTGTGATTCACTCATGTTCTTATTATCTGGTTAGTTTTCCTAGATTGGTACACCTTACTTTGTTGTGTCTAACAACAAAGGCTGGGCGTGTCCGACTCGTATCCGGTTATTCGGGAGCGGGTCGTGACATGTTTTTAGTGGTGGCCCATGCAGGTCTAGCCTAATGGTACCTAGGTCTTAGTGTACTATTGGGGGACTTGATTACACTAGGGAAACTTGAACACAGCATAGAAAAATCGGGAATTAAGGGTATATCAGGTTTATCATGTTTTCAGGTGCATTGTTTATTATAAAAACATTGTTTATTAGGTTTTAGGGTTTGTCGTTCAACGAAGTTTTCTTTTTATGCAGGATGGTTGCCACAAGGAAGACCGCAGATCAGACTGGAGTCGCAGGCGGTTCTGGAGTCGCAGGCGGTACGGAGCTGCCCATACCAGATTTTCAGGCAGATCAGCTTCCACCAGCGCCTCCTATCTTTCCAGCACTGCCGCCGACGATGACATTTGACGGCAACCAGGTGATGGCGATGTTTCAGCACTTTCTGGAGGCCCAGAACCATCAGATAGCGTAGTTCAGAGCGACTGTCATCGACGCACTGAGGACCCGAGAGCCGGAAGCACCAGCGCCAGCACCAGCACCAGTCGCACCTCCAGCACCACGAGGACCGAGGCCAGGGACGGCGAAGGAGTACCAGAACCTCTGCCCGCTAGACTTCTGGGGCAACGAGGGGATTCTCTATGCAGACGAGTGGCTAGAGAATGCAGAGAGGACCTTGAGGTTGGCGAACATTCCAGATGACACGAAGGTGGAGGTGGCCAGCATGCGACTCTTCGACTTGGCGAGGACATGGTACCGGGAGGAGCCCCAGTTGACGGAGCCGCATGTATCTTGGACAGTTTTCAAAACACTGTTCAAGGAGAAGTTCTATCCAGAGGTGGAGAGGGATGAGCTGAGGATGCAGTTCGAGGCGCTACAACAGGGGACTATGACGGTCGCGAAGTACACTTCGGAGTTTATCAGACTCAGCCGATTCGCTGAGAGCCTAGTTAGAGATCCAGAGGACAGGGCCTAGAGATTCAAGAAGGGTCTGAACAGGGAGCTGCGGCATGCAGTTGCTATTAGCCAGGCGACTATCTATACTAGCATCCTTAAGATCGTCCAAGCAGTCGAGATGGAGATGGACCCGAGGTCCAAGCGGGATAGGGACGTCGGCAGCAGCAGTTACCAGGCGCCAGCGAAGAGAGTGCAGATACAGACTCCGACGAGGCAGCATCAGCAGGCAGCAGTTCAGCCTCGTCCTGCCAGAGTTCCAGCAGCTCAGCATCAGAGGCAGCAGGGGATCACTTGCACATATTGCCATCGACCGGGACACCACGTGGAGGTCTGTCGCAAGAGGCTCGGACTTTGCCTCTTCTGTGGATCAGACGCACATCAGATGAGGGACTGCGCTCAGGCTATAGCCAGACTAGCAGGAGGACCCCGAGGAGCTGGAGGACCACCGTCTGCACCACCCAGAGCCTTACCTGCAACCCAGAGAGGAGGGCCTCTACCACCCCAGCAGCAGAGGTTTGCACAGCACCAGCAGCAGCAGAGGGGAGGAGTGTAATGCCCCGCTCTGCATCGGTGCATTACGTTGAGTCGTTGACTCGAAGAGTTGCATTGACCCGATGAGGTATCGATGCGAATCGATGCAAGTGTTGCGTTGGCCAAAGGTAAGCTTTGAGTCGGTTGGAATCTATGAATCGAATCGATGCAAAGTGTAAGTCCCATTCGAGCAAGTGCTGATGTTAGTTGATCTGGTGTGCAGGCTATGCTTCTACGTTGGACGATAAGAGGTCGGTATTTTGCCTTATGCAATGAAGTGTCCGCGAAAACCAAATTGAGGCCTTGCAACAGATTGTAGCATAGGCACGATAGGCCAAATCGACCGAGTAGAGCAAAGGAATGGCTAAGTCCGGGAGTTAGCTATGCGATCGAGTTATGGAAGCGAGACGCTTCAATCGGCAAGGCGGCGAGGCATATCGGCTTAAGGTGGGCGGGTTCTTGACTCTCTCTCCCTATTCCTTCACGTCTAATAAACTATGTTATGGTATGCGTAATATGTTATCAAGTTAGTGAGCGTGGCTCGGCGAGTATGTGTCTAAATATGCGTTGAACACTAAGGTAGAACATTGAACAATCAAACAATTGAAGCGACGTGCATCGAGTGCACGAGTCGCAGTAAGGCAATGATGGTAGAACATTGAAAGATGATAACGAGATGTGCATCATGTGCACGGCTCCGAGAACATTGAATTCTAGGCATAGAACATTGATTATGATGCTGAGCGTGCCTTTGTGCACTTATGCTACGAAAAGACTAAGTAAATACGGAAGTAGGCTATGCGATTAACATTATGAACGGGACGCGTGATTATGAGTATGAGACAACTAAGCCGTTGGGCGTCGTGCATCAATATGGATGTGTTGGGGCATAACGTCGACGGAGCTCCCCATATGTTTACGGTGGATTATGTTTATGGCACGGGAAAACGTTTATGGCACGGGAAACCGCTTATGTGCGAGACTATGTTTATGGAATACGAGATCGGTTGGTATGCTATGGATTGTATGATATGGAACGTATTGCATGGTCAATGGACTCGGATTGCCCGTACACGGGTGCGGCTTCCCTCGAACGGTTACGCTGGGGTGCCGGGACCATTCGATCTATGAGGGAATTATGTGTGGTATTTATGGTGCACAACATTCGGATGGATTGCGACCGTCCAGTGCTGTGATAAGCTATGATATCCGTAAGTTTGGGATCCTTCGGATACTGGGCTAGCAACCCGTATCGAAGCGATTGTAGGCTTACACATAAGAGATGCCAAGTCCATTACGGTGCGACACACCGTGACCTTCATATAGATAGGGCCGGTGGGCTGAGATGAGAGCTGGGTGCAGGCGCAGGGCCTGCTACCCATTATGCATATGTTTACGTTTATGATCGGTCGGTTGTACGAATCGTATGTTTGCTTATGTTAAGTTCTAACCACTGCAGGCTAAGGAAAATGGGACGACATGAGCACGAACACTATGTTTACGTTTATGTTATGGCTAACTGTATCTGCTGCAGGAACACGGGATGTGGTGACACATTATAATAATGTGCTATGTTAAGTTTTGCCATGAAACTGACCCTAAGGCTAAATAGAAAGACCACAAAGTAAGATGCATGCTCACTAAATGATTAAGTGTTTGGTTTGGGTGCGAGCGGGTTTGATCAGTGCGAAGCGAGGACGAAAGCACTAAACCCCTACTAGTTTATGTGCAGGTTCAGGTTATGATCGGCTAGGGGCGGAGCTTGGCTTGGACGTGCCGAGGCATGGAGTCCTTGGCGTTCAAGAGGGGCTTTCGCATATGCGTTCGGACTTGCGACATGGAGATATTCGGTCGAAGACTACTTGGTGGCTATACAGAGGCATAATGTATGGAACAATGTAATCCTTTATGAGCTAGAGAGATCATGAGCGTTCTAGCCAATTGGCATTTTATGTTGGGCTATTCAGAGCCTTTGTAACCTTCAGTTCATTATGAATAAAAGAGATTCTTGTGTTTTACTTTGTTTCCTTCCGCTGCTTATGTTATCGATTTGAGATAGTTCTATGCGAACCTGTTATCTTGCCTTGCACGAGCGCAACTCCAGGCTCGTGCGGCATCACGCCCCAGCGAGGACGATGATTCGGGTAAAATCTAGCGAGGACGAGCGATTTTTCGGATCGGGGCGTGACAAGTTGGTATCAGAGCGGTTCCATCCTTTGGACCGTGCGTGAATCTCTTTGACCCTCAGTTGCTTCGATATCGAAATTCAGTTGACTCTAAGTTGTTGCCGCAACCGCATGGCTCATGGATCTGCTCGACGCTACATTGGATGTTCCATACAATAAGTCTATATTAAGTGCGTACGTCTGCCACAAGTATGTCGTGACTATCACGTTATCTCCGGGTGCCGTCGGAGAGTGTTGGTTGCACGATGTGCAACGAGTTATGGAATGCTGGTCGCATGAAGTGCAATGATATATGTGTTGTCGGTCGCACGAAGTACGAGGAGCTATGTGTTGTTGGTCGCACGAAGTGCGAGAGTTATGTGTTGTTGGTTGCACGAAGTACAACGGGTCGATATGTGAGGCAATGCGTATTATGTGGCTATGCGAAGGATTATGTGTTGTCGGTTGCACGGAGTGCAGCAAGTCGTAGATCGTTCGTTGCCTCGATGCAACGAGTCGATATGATATGATGCGTATTGTATGGCTATGCGGATGGATAGAGATATGTTGCACGAATTGCAATGAGTGAGATTGGAAGATCGTAGATGCGATAATAACGAGTCGAGTTGGTCGCTGAGTCGAGTTGAGTTGGCGAACGTTTATGTTGGCCGTATGTTGCGTTGAGCTTTGAATAAGCGAATGTTGCGGGTGTGATCGAGATGATCGCCATGGAACGATTAGATCGAATGTGTGTCAAACTTGAGGGAACGCTAGAGCTGGGATCGGAAGGATCGCTATACGGAACGGTTAAGTTGGAAGATAGATATCGGACCTATACGAAGTGTGATGTCGAGTAATGACTCGATTTTGAGTGGTATATGCAATACCAACTATGCGAGCAAGTATAGCGAAGTATTGTGTCGATAACGGTAGGCTCGATCCTGAGTGGTATATGGGATACCACTTAACGATAGCTATGTTAAGCCGCTTGGTGACTTGCGATAGGTTTCGTCGAAACGATTATGTGGTTACGATATGTTTGTCCACAACGGATGGAATGGTACCGAGACTCGAGTGGAAATGATGCGATAGGAGTCGATATAAGTATGCTTTGGTGAATTAGTTAAATGTGTATGCGTGAAGTCGTGCCTACGGAGGATACGTCGGACGAGGATTCGCTAAGTATAAGTCGAACGATAGGCCTAGCATATGCGAATGAATGTTACGTTGAGGAAATAGTCGACCCGGTCGAACTTATATTGAGTTAGTACGGAGACTTCTTCGGAACGTGTTGAGTAGATACGGAGAAATTGTACGAACGGATTTGGGTTAGTGCGATAAGTCGGTGGCACGATCGAAAGTACGAGTTAGGGATATGAGAATGGATATGTGAAATCGAAATTGTGTCACGACGATGTTAAGTAGTTACAACTGAATGGATCTTGATAAGTGCGAGACTTGATTCGTATTCGAGTTCAGATAATGGCAATGATTACAACGGGTTTGAGCTTATGAAAAAGGAAGATGTTCAAGTTATGCATATCGACGATGGTATTGAGGCGTATCAAAGACGATATGCAATAACTCGGGGATACTCTGATCGAATAAACAAAAAAATTATTATGTTGAGCATTGTTGTTAGACGAATAAGATACAAGTTAAGTTGATGTAGGTTCGGATGATAACGGTAGGAATGTTTCGAGACATTGAGAGTGGATGTATGTTACTCGGAAGAAAACGAGAGTGTTTGGATTTTTCGTGGATCACCACTATATTGACATTCTTGTCTTGAGTGAGCGCAACACCAGCCTCGCACATACGTCACGATAAAATTAGAATGATCATTCCGTGTGAGCACTGGTATGGTGATTCATCCAGTGGGGATGATCGAACTTGTAAGACGTGGCAATTTGGATATGGATTTGTGGTTTGATGCGAAGGTGGAATTGAGGATTGTGCGATATTGTCAACGGCAGTGCCTAAGTGACTCGAGTAGTAACGGCACATCAGTTGTGCGGGGGTAGACAAATTATGGATTGGTATGTCGGATTGGGTAAGAGTCGAATGGAAAATATCGGGAATTGATTTGGCTCCGCGATAGGATATAGCATGGTTCGTTGTAACTGTCCCTCGTTGATGATCTTCAATTATCGAGCGTAGTTTTGGGGCAGATGACCCTAGAAGACTTGACCGCCAAATCAAGTGAATGTTGAAGTCCCATAGGATGGCCCTAAAGAAGTCGCGTAAGAAGGATAAGGAATGAGGTAGTACATGTTGAGGATAAGTCTAAGCGAGCGAATATTGTGTCTCGAAAGTTAGCGAGTACTAGAATCGATATGGTCAAGAAAAGTTATATTGGATTGAGTAGATGTTGAGGAACGTGCTTAGCGTAGTGACACGGTAAGGCGATTACATGAAATCTGTAATGCGCGAGAGCAACGGATAGTAGAACGACCCTAAGAGTTGTGTCGTAGATCGATTTGAGTAACGGTTAGGCTATGTGTGTTGAGCGTGCGATCTATGTTACGAAACGAACTAGTCTGGGTTGAATCGAAGTTTGAGTAAAGGATTTGTACTCGGTCGAGAATCGGGGATGAGTGTATCGTAAGAGACCTTGGGTCGGAAAGATTGTTGCCTTTGAGCATCGGAGACTCAAGTTGACCTCTTGTGTCGGGAGAGCGCGAGCACGATGTTTGGATAAGTTACCTAGCGGGGGTAGCCCCAGACGCAACATATGGATAGAGCGAGAGAATGTGGATCACGTATGGATAGTTGCGTCAAGACTTATTACGGATTGTAGACAAAAGAATTTGTGACATGTTGACATAGTCCATGTTGTTAAGGCTAAATGTTTTGAATGATTGGATGAAAGACTTGGGTTATGCAAGAGATAGGAAATGGTTGGGCGAGTAGGCATTGCAGAGAATTGTTGTGATCGGATGCGCAATGAGTTGATGCAATGTGAGTGTTAGATGATCGACGAAAAACTTATGAGATCGAAGTTATGGTTTGAAATAAGTTATGTGCAAGATGTTGAAAGAAGATCGCGTGTTATAGAATAAAAATACGAGGAGTATTTTGAGAATAGGCGCTATGATTTGGCTAAGTCGAGTACGGATTGATTGGTGCTTGAGGATTAAGTTGAGCTTGTTAGTTTGTCCCGATATCCTACAACTGAGCTTGGCTGAAATGCATATATTGGTGGGACGCCTAAAATATGTGTATGATCCAAACTAAGTTGTATGATTCAACGATAGTAGCACGAGATCGTGAAGCGATCTATGCGAGGAACTTGGATTAAGTGTTGATTTTGGTTCGAGGACGAACCTGATTTTGAGTGGTATATTATGTAATGTCCCGCTCCGCATCGGTGTATTACGTTGAGTCGTTGACTCGAAGAGTTGCGTTGATCCGATGAGGTATCGATGCGAATCGATGCAAGTGTTGCGTTGGCCAAAGGTAAGCTTTGAGTCGGTTGGAATCTATGAATCGAATCGATGTAAAGTGTAAGTCCCGTTCGAGCAAGTGCTGATGTTAGTTGATCTGGTGTGCAGGCTATGCTTCTACACTGGACGATAAGAGGTCGACATTTTGCCTTATACAATGAAGTGTCCGCAAAAACCAAATCGAGGCCTTGCAACGGATTGTAGCATGGGCACGAAAGGCCAAATCGACCGAGTAGAGCAAAGGAATGGCTAAGTCCGGGAGTTAGCTATGCGATCGAGTTATGGAAGCGAGACGCTTCAATCAGCAAGGCGGCGAGGCGTATCGGCTTAAGGTGGGCGGGTTCTTGACTCTCTCTTCCTATTCCTTCACGTCTAATAAACTATGTTATGGTATACATAATATGTTATCAAGTTAGCGAGCGTGGCTCGGCGAATATGTGTCTAAATATGCATTGAACACTAAGGTAGAACATTGAACAATCAAACAATTGAAGCGACGTGCATCGAGTGCACGAGTCGCAGTAAGGCAATGATGGTAGAACATTGAAAGATGATAACGAGATGTGCATCATATGCACGGCTTCGAGAACATTGAATTCTAGGCGTAGAACATTGATTATGATGCTGAGCGTGCCTTTGTGCACTTATGCTACGAAAAGACTAAGTAAATACGGAAGTAGGCTATGCGATTAACATTATGAACGGGACGCATGATTATGAGTACGAGACGACTAAGCCGTTGGGCATCGTGCATCAATATGGATGTGTTGGGGCATAACGCCGACGGAGCTCCCCATATGTTTACGGTGGATTATATTTATGGCACGGGGAAACGTTTATGGCACGGGAAACCGTTTATGTGCGAGACTATGTTTATGGAATACGAGATCGGTTGGTATACTATGGATTGTATGATATGGAACATATTGCATGGTCAATGGACTCGGATTGCCCATGCACGGGTGCGGCTTCCCTCGAACGGTTACGCCGGGGCGCCAGGACCGTTCGGCCTAGGAGGGAATTATGTGTGGTATTTATGGTGCACAACATTCGGACGGATTGCGATCGTCCAGTGCTGTGATAAGCTATGATATCCGTAAGTTTGGGATCCTTCGGATACTGGGCTAGCAACCCGTATCGAAGCGATTGTAGGCTTACACATAAGAGATGCCAAGTCCATTACGGTGCGACACACCGTGACCTTCATATAGATAGGGCCGGTGGGCTGAGATGAGAGTTGGGTGCAGGCGCAGGGCCTGCTACCCATTATGCATATGTTTACGTTTATGATCGATCGGTTGTACGAATCGTATGTTTGCTTATGTTAAGTTCTAACTACTGCAGGCTAAGGAAAATGGGACGGCATGAGCACGAACACTATGTTTACGTTTATGTTATGGCTAACTGTATCTGCTGCAGGAACATGGGATGTGGTGACACATTATAATAATGTGCTATGTTAAGTTTTTCCATGAAACTGATCCTAAGGCTAAATAGAAAGACCACAAAGTAAGATGCATGCTCACTAAATGATTAAGTGTTTGGTTTGGGTGCGAGCGGGTTTGATCAGTGCGAAGCGAGGACGAAAGCACTAAACCCCCACTAGTTTATGTGCAGGTTCAGGTTATGATCGGCTCGGGGCGGAGCTTGGCTTGGACGTGCCGAGGCATGGAGTCCTTGGCGTTCAAGAGGAGCTTCCGCATATGCGTTCGGACTTGCGACATGGAGATGTTCGGCCGAAGACTACTTGGTGGCTATACAGATGCTTAATGTATGGAACAATGTAATCCTTTGTGAGCTAGAGAGATCATGAGCGTTGTAGCCAATTGGCATTTTATGTTGGGCTATTCAGAGCCTTTGTAACCTTCAGTTCATTATGAATAAAAAAGATTCATGTGTTTTACTTTGTTTCTTTCCTCTGCTTATGTTATCGATTTGAGATAGTTCTATGCGAACCTGTTATCTTGCCTTGCACGAGCACAACCCCAGGCTCATGCGGCAACACGCCCCAGCGAGGACGATGATTCGGGTAAAATCTAGCGAGGACGAGCGATTTCCCGGATCGGGGCGTGACAAGGAGCACAGCAAGGATGTGCTTACGTCTTGGCCACAGTTGAGGAGGAGGCAGCTCCAGATGTCATCACAGGTTCTGTTATCATTTATTCTTTTCCTGCCATTGCCTTATTTGATTCTGGAGCCACACATAGCTTTGTATCATATGAGTTTCTGCATAGACACGGCTTCACACCCAAGCCCACTAGGAGGAACTGTCAGATTATGACAGGAGGTAGGATTGTGCCAGTCAGTGAGATGGTGGATTGCCCTATCACTATAGCTGGACGAGAACTTAGGGCTCGACTTCTGGTGATGCCATTGCCCGGATTTGACGTAGTCCTCGGCATCAACTGGATGAGCGAGCAATTTGCTGTAATAGACTGCCATGAGGGGAAGGTGACTTTCAGCCCGCCAGGACTTCCACAGTTCGAGATCAGCAGACGAGTTGCAGAAAGGCCAGAGGGAGTCTACTTCGGAGCAGTTACAGAAGACCAGGAGTTGCCGCATCCGCTGATTGCAGAATATATCGACGTCTTCCCCGAGGAGTTGCCATGATTGCCACCGGATCCAGATGTAGAATTCAGCATCGACCTAGTGCCCGGATCAGCACCAAAGTCCCAGCACTGTTACAAAATCAACCCGAAGGAAGCTGCAGAGTTGAAGGCTCAGATTGATGAGCTTGAGGGCAAGGGATTTATTCGGTCCAGTGCTTCATCCTGGGGAGCACCGGTACTTTTCGTGCCCAAGAAGGATGGGACGGTGAGGATGTGCATTGATTACCGTGCACTCAACAACATCACCATCAAGAATAGGTACCCCTTGCCGCGTATTGATGAGCTATTTGACTAGCTTAGTGGAGCGAAGGTCTTTTCTAAGATCGATCTTCGGTCAGGGTACCACCAGATGAAGGTTCGGGAGCAGAATATTTCGAAGACAGCCTTCAACACTCGATACGGCCAGTATGAGTTCCTGGTGATGCCGTTCGGACTTACCAATGCCCCCGCAGTTTTTATGAACTTGATGAATAAAGTTTTTCACAAGTATCTGGACAAGTTTGTTGTATTCTTCATTGACGACATTCTGATTTATTCGAAGACGGAGGAGGAGCATGTAGAGCACCTGCGGATTGTTTTGGAGATACTGCGGAAGGAGAAGCTGTACGGAAAACTCTCGAAATGTGAGTTTTTCTTGGTCAGAGTGGAGTTTCTAGGGCACGTGGTGACAGAAGAGGGGATTTCTGTGGATCCCAAGAAGATTGAAGCAGTAGAAGCTTGGGCACCTCCCACATCAGTAGCTGAGATTCGTAGTTTCTTGGGGCTAGCAGGATACTACAGGAAGTTCGTGAAGGACTTTGCCAGGATAGCAGAGCCTATGACGAAGCTTACGCAGAAGGACGAGGAGTTCATCTGGAGCGACGCCTGCCAGTCAGCATTTGAAGAATTGAAGAGAAGACTCACGACAGCGCCAGTTCTAGCTTTGTCGTCAGGATCAGGAGGATTTGTCATCTACAGCGATGCTTCCGGAAAGGGTTTCAGATGTGTGCTCGAGCAGAACAAGAAGGTTATAGCTTATGCTTCTAGACAGTTGAGGCTTCATGAGAAAAATTATCCTACACATGACTTGGAGCTTGCAGCAGTCATATTTGCCTTGAAACTATGGAAGCATTACCTATATGGAGAGCGAGTGGACATCTTCACGGACCACAAAAGCCTGAAGTATGTCTTTACTCAGAAGGAGCTGAATATGAGGCAGCACAGATGGCTGGAACTCATGAAGGACTTCGACATTAGTCTGCAGTACCACCTTGGAAAGGCGAATGTGGTTGCAGATGCTCTCAGTCGATATCCTATTGCTATGTATCTCACCATGGACCGGCATCTCTTGGAGGATCTGGAGAGCCTTGGTATTGAGGTTGTTCTGCCAGGGTATGGAGGATAGATGATGCACATGCAGATACAGTCGGGGTTGCTAGAGAAGATCAAGGAGGCCCAGCTGATTGATGAGGAAATCCAAGGTCTTAGAGCTCAGGCAGAGTTAGGTCTGCTCGACGACTTCACCATTGCAGAGGACGGATCCTTGAGGCACGGGAGTCAGCTGTGTGTGCCCAAGGACTTGCGGAAGGAGGTGATACAGGAGGCCCACCAGTCGCAGTATTCTATACATCCTGGGTCTACCAAGATGTACAAGGATTTGCGAGAGTATGTTTGGTGGTATGGGATGAAGAGAGAGGTCGCCAGATTTGTTTCCAGATGCCTTGTGTGCCAGTAAGTCAAGGCGGAGCGCCAGAGACCAGCAGGACTACTCCAGCCTTTACCTATTCCGGAATGAAAGTAGAAGCACATTACCATGGACTTCGTCTCTGGATTGTCGCGTACTTCCAGTGGCAAGGACGCTATTTGCGTGATCATGGACAGATTGACAAAGTTCGCTCATTTTATTCCATTCAAGGTTGGGCTGTCGACCGAAAAGCTTGCAGACCTCTATATGCGTCAGATCGTGCGGATTCACGGAGTGCCGGTTAGCATCGTTTCAGATCGAGACAGCCGCTTCACATCACACTTTTGGAGGAGTCTACAGATGAGCTTGGGATCACAGCTGAAGTTCAGTACGGCCTATCATCCACAGACGGACGGGCAGTCCGAGAGGACCATTCAGACTCTGGAGGACATGCTGCGGGTTTGCGCACTCGACTTCGGCGGTTCATGGGAGGACCATTTGCACCTTATGGAGTTTGCCTATAACAACAGTTATCAGGCTAGCATTGAGATGATCCCGTTCGAGGTACTGTATGGACGGAGATGTCGCACGCCGCTATCTTGGGATGACGTTGGCGAGAGAGCGTTGCTTGGGCCAGAGATGGTGGTAGATTCAGCCGAGAAGATCAGACTGATTAGGGATCGTCTCAGAGTTGCGCAGGATCGACAGAAGCACTGGGCGGACAGCAGCAGACGGCCATTGGAGTTCGCAGCTGGCGATAGGGTATTCCTGAAGATCTCACCGACCAGAGGCATCATTCGGTTCGGCAGAGGCGGGAAGCTCAGTCCGAGGTACATCGGGCCTTTTGAGGTGACAGCACGGATTGGCGAGGTGGCGTATCGACTATCGCTTCCAGCTAGCTTGGAAGGAGTACACAGCGTCTTCTACGTATCTCAGCTTCGACGCTATATTCCAGACCCGAGCCATGTAGTAGATCATTCAGAGCTAGAGGTGGGCCCGAGTCTGACCTATGAGGAGCAGCCAGTAGAGATCCTGGACCGGAGAGAGAAGCGACTGCTGAACCAGACCATTCCTCTTGTCCGCGTCATGTGGAGACATCACTCTCCGGGAGAGTCCACATGGGAGCGCGAGGATGAGATGCGAGAGCACTACCCTACATTGTTCACTTGATTGTATTCTTGTATTTTGAATTTCCAGATTTCAATAAATAAATTATGGTGTTTCGTAAATCAATTTTGGTGTGTTTCTGAATTTTGAGGGCAAAAATTTTCGAGGGGGAGAGATTTGTAACTCCACTATCCTAAAATTTTAATTTTTTTTTTCTTTTAGCCTTACATTATTTTGATTTAACAATTCAAAATTGTTAAATACCTTAATAATATGTGGGCTAATTAAAGTTCCTGATTTCTTCTTGTGATGGGCTTCCAAATCAAACCCATTTCCTTTCCAGCCATTTCATGAAAGCCTATTTTTAAATCCATTTGAATGTTGACTTGGACATTTCTTTGAGTTCTTTAACCCATCTCTTTGGGCCCATCCTTAAAGCCCACAGCCTTCTTCCTTTTTATTGTGTCCTGGAGAGGAGAACTTTGTTTCTCTAGAAGCTAACAGAGTTGGCTCTTCCACGAATTTTTGAATTCTCAACGGCCATGAACAGTGGCCATGTGCTGTATTTCCTGTTCTCTAACAACCTGTCAGAGCAATTCCCGCCAATGGATTAGCCTCTTTCCCACGCTACCTGGCCTATTTAAGCTTTCTTTCCAAGCAACAATTCTCTCCATTCCTACAGCCTTTCCTTCTTCTCTCCTCATTCTTACAATCTTTCCTGGCAAAGAGCTTGGTGGCCATGAGGGACTTGGCATTGGGTTGCAGTCGTTCATCAACTGTGAAGGAGCCATTGCCTTGAATCCTAGATCGAAGCATATCAAATCAGGTGAATAAGAATGATTTTGTAGCCAACTATTTCACTGTCATTTAATCCCCAGTTCTTGAATCGTCTAGATCTTAATCTACTTTTGATATATTGATGAATTGTTAGAATGAATCATTTAGGACTGTGGGTTTGAGTTTGGATCAAGGGAGTAGCTGGGTGTCTTTGAATCTCAGATCGATCGGTTTTGATCAACCAGGTAATTTTGAGGGCACTAACATCTTCCTTGGGCAGTTCCTAACATTACAGTATGTTATACTGATTTTGTGTTCCATGTGTTTGTTTAATTGCCTGAACAGTTTTAGTCTGATTTTCTGGGTCGAAGAGATTGTGTTCGATCCTTAAATCAACAGCTCCTTCAAGAACAATCAGGTAATTATGTCTCCTTGTGAATAAAATTGTTTTCCTAATTAATAGTAGCTTGTGTGGTGATTTGGGTTCGAATGTATATACTGCAGGCATCATGATTCATTGATGGGCCTGGGATATATTGCAGGCATCATGATTCTTTGATGGACCTGGGATATATCACAAGCGTCATGGCTCAGTGATTAACCTGATTTATTGTGGCCTTGTGGATCAGTGATGAACTGATTTATTGTAGCCTTGTGGATCAGTGATGAACTAATTTATTGTAGCCTTGTGGATCAGTGATAAACTGATCTATTGTGGCCTTATGGATCAGTGATGAACTGATTTTATTGTGGCATTATGGTTCATGGATGAATTGATTTATGTGGTATCATGGTTCAATCCATTGAATTATCATTCATCAACTAAATCAATCTTGTGAGGCCAACTGCATATGCAGTATGAAGGAGGGTAGCATGAGAACTGTTAAAAGTTGAAGTGCATATCAATGTATTTTGTCATAGCTGGGAATCCATATCAAGTTTTGGTCATGAAACAGGGGTTTTCATACACTGTCTGGGTACTTGGTGAACCTGAGACATTTTTCAGTGGCTACCTAGCAGCCATTGGGACAAATCTTGGTATCCAAGACAGGGTGGTGACTGTAGAATCAGTCTCAGTCTCCCTTGGGAGTACTTGACTGGTTGAACATCAAATTGGGATTTATTGGGGCCAACTTCATACAACCTATGATGTTTCAAGCTAGTTGAAATCTGAGGTTGTCTAATAGCTTCTCAACATTTAGTTTTATCATGCATGTGATTGAAAAGACTGATATACATCACCTGTTCACTAGAAGTTTATACATATAGTTTAATTGTAGGAAATAGGATTAATATGGTAGAATTAATGATTTAATTTGGCTTTTGAAACTGAATATTATCTAAGTTGGGGACTGATCAGGAAGTTCCTATTTAGGATCGACTTGCCCCATGTTTTAGGTTGGACTGAATGCTAAGGCTGATATCTGAATACCTGTGTGGTAATTATTCAATTTCAGGAACCTGAGTTGCCTATGCATACTACTTTCAGTTGAATGAACCTGAAATAAACTTGCTACAGTTGGTCCATCTCATGAAACTGAATTTCAGTGCCATGTTGGACACCATCAGTACCATGTTGATTTCAGTACTTTTACCTGAAGTTCAGTCCTTGTTGATTATATGGAACCAAGTTGTGTAGTAGTGTTAGTTTTGGAAATCTGTGTACATATAGATATTACTGCTGGGAGCTTTGTAATATATTTCGAACCTGAGAAATGATTGGGTCAGTTAGTTTGAATACCTGCTTTTCCTCTCATGATTGATACTGCATTCCTGGCAGCAGGGGATCAATGCATATGTTGTAGAATCATTCGCTATCTTGGGCTAATGTATATATATATTAAAATTTCCATGTATCAAGTTGAACCTGGGATTAAGTTTCATTTGATTTGAGATTATATCTCATGTGAAATCTGAACCTGGGATCACTCTCAGAGTTCAGTCCAATGTAACTGTAGAAACCTGAGACCATTTTCCCCATGCTTCAATCCAGTTGAACCCAGGAGCATGAGAGTTACATCTCATAGGAACAATCAACTGAGTTTCCTCATTCAAAACATTTATTCAACTCATGGACTTGAATCCCTTCATAAGTCTTATATTCATTCAAGTCCTTATAGGACAGATAGAAACCTGGAACCAATGCAAAGTTTTAGCCAGTGAACATTTAGGTTCCTAGGAGCCATTTTATGAACTGTTAGACTAAACCCAGGGTTTTAAATCTGTTTAGCTTGCTTAAATATATAAGTTACTAATGGCCCTGTTTAGGACTGAATGAACTAAATTATCTATGTTCAGTCGACCAATATCTATCATGCCATGGCATTGAGAATAAGGTTTAAACCTGGGAATTAGGAATAAATCACATTCTTTAAATTGGTTGTCTCTTTAGACATTATTAGTTTAGTATGTTAGATTTTACTTCAGAAATTTTATATATCACAGTTGCATATTTTAAAGTAAGGATTAGTAAAGGTTCAGCTATGTCTTTTTCAACCCTACTCTTAGAGTAGAGGAATTGGTCTATCACTTTAGCTAAGAATTCTGAGTATCTAGATAGCTGTATTATAACCAGTGTATAGATACCTATTAAAGTGAATATAGCTAACATTCTTGTACCTTGCAAGTTGAGCTAAATTAATGGATGGAACTCACTATTTAGGACTTGTTAGATTTTAATCAACTTGTAAAATCATAACAGGAGGATATCCAGCTTTATTGCCTACATTTGATCACCCGGAGACAGGCAAGTATACTCCTCTGAATTGTTCATTTCTCATGTCTTCATTATTCTTCCTTGTATCTCTTGATGACACAATATATCACGATATTATCTCATTTCATGTTCCATGTTTCATTGTGTCTGGGAGGGGAAATACTATAGAGATGTGATCAAACCCTATTACTACTCATGTGAATAGCTTGGGTCCCGCACCGTGCACGCAGGGCCAAAGCCGTACCATTTTATTATCATTGCATCTACCCAAGCCGATCACACTCTATAAGTATTTCAAACATTGCACATGTCAGGATTCAGTATTGTATTTCAGGATTTCATGGTTGTATTTCATGTTCAGTTGTATTTCATGATTCAGGTTGTATTTCATGTTCAGGACTCTTACCATGTTTCCCTGTTTTACTTTCAGTATTCCTATTCAGTTCATGTCTTGTTCTCATTCCTGTACTTTACATTATTCATGTTTTCTTGATTCATACCATGATGTACATGTTCATTTCTTTGGATATACTTTGCTCCGCTCCTGAATAGGATATGTTGCAGGTGAGTTGGAGGCTTTATGTGATACATTCTATGGCGAGGAGCCTGTTGATGCAGGAGAGCTAGCTGGTGCAGCTCATGACTTAGAGGCTGCGGAGGCCTAGAGATTTCTTTTAGTTTTCCTATTATTTCCATGTATTTGAGACTAGTAGACTTTCTATCTTTCTGGAATGTAATAAGTTCTGATATTGTACTCTGGTTGGGACACATTTATATAGATGATGTGATTCACTCATGTTCTTATTATCTAGTTAATTTCCCTAGATTGGTACAGCTTACTTTGTTATGTCTAACAACAAAGGCTGGGCGTGTCCGACTCGTATCCGGTTATTCGGGAGCGGGTCGTGACACTAGAGAATAGGTAGTCTCCTAGGTTGGTATTTGATCAAAAGAAAGATCCTAGTCATTCTTGGACTCCAATAACAAAAATATTAAGATAACAGGTTTAGTGTCGAAGGGAGGACGAGTAACTCAAGGCAAGGTTCCAGTCACAGGGCTGGCCGATGGTAGCTACACTTGCGTATACAAATTCTTAGCCATGGGGATACTATGTATCTACCTACCAATTACGAGCTTTCGTCTTTCTAGTCGGTGAAAGACAAAAAAATTAAGAGTTCAAGAGAGATGTCACTGAATACAATTACATGATTCAAAGGCGAATTTATAATTCAAGAGAAATTGTTAAAGCAGTCGTGGATGAGATCCTAGAGGCATCTACATCTCAATCCGCATAGGGTAATTAGATGAAAAGCGAACCAATTGCATCATGGTTGATCAGACCATAATACAATGATTCTGATTAGACAATATGTTAGCGGGCGTCCCCAATAAACATATGTCCTGAATCAAGCTCGATAAAAGTATAAGCTTGCAAAACTAGGCTGTAATAGCAGCGTTGGTCAAGATTAGTCTAAATATAAGTAGGCAAGATTTTTGGAAAGGAGGCGCAAGTAGTTCGAGTTTTGTGAGAATCAAAATCTAACTCGAGATTCGTACACGAATTGCAGAATCAGAAATTATAAACTAAATCCTTACAGCAAAAGAGAATTTAAAATAGACAATTTTAACTTATGATATACGATTTAATCTAAATAAGAAAATTGAACAGTTTATCAAAATTAACGCCTTAATTCCAGGCAAGCCTAACATACCAAGCGAATAATATATCCACATTGGATCACATTGTTATATCAAAAGTAATAGTGTACCTATAGGGATCTAGCAAGCTATCTAAATTGCATGGCCTATCTAATAACCTTAACTACCAAACGGTCAATTTGAACAAGGGACTCCTAGTCCTAGTCATTACCTTAAATCATTTTAATCCTAGTTTGTGAATGAGCATTTCCTAGTCACAGGCTCGCAGTAGGACAAAAAATATGGTACTACCGCAAGTTCGCATAATTTGTGATGACTGACCTGCATGGGCCACCACAAAAACTTTTCACGATCCGCATCCATTTTTTCGGATACGAGACGTGTCCAAGCCAGCCTACGCCACAGAGTCGACGGTGGAATGCTGTCAAGCCCGCAAGAAATAAATGCTCAAAGTCACAAAATATAATATTTGCTGCTCATTCACATTTCTAAGTTTATTACAACATTTACAAGATTTATATTTAAAGGAAAATACAAAGTTCTCACAACTAGAAAAAATGACAACTAGTTCCACTATCTAGGTCGGCCTCAGCATACCCATGTCTTTCCAGTGCTAAGAGTGATCGCGGCTAAACCTGAAAAATATTGGTTTCCAGTCAAGAATGAAACAAGTACACAAACCGACGGCAATGCAAAAATATAATAGAATTAACAAGACATGAAAATAACATATGAGATATCAAAACTGGAAGATAACTGATGACATAGCACGATAGAGAAGAAAATAAGGAAAAACTAAAAAAAGACATCTATCTAGGTGGTTTGAAATATCATTTTTGATATGTGAACGGCTAGGGGGTAAATCCGGCACCCTGTACGTGTCGTGTGCAGCTGCTATCATTCACGAAAGACACGGGAGATAGTTCTGGGTAGTCCACATGTCTACTAAGATATTTTCCCTCCCGACTACTTCGTTGGCGAACGTGTCAACAAGCAGCAAGATATATGTATAGACATGAAATGAAAAGACTACTATGAATTGAAAGCAATCAGAAAGTGCACTTGCCTGAAGTCTTTAGCTGGAGAAACCAATAATACTATACCACTCAATGAGCCACAATCAGTCAACACATACAGAAGTCCCCAGATACTGAAATAAACAGTACCAACGTTCTCAGAATAGTCAAATTAGCTGGGATTGCCTGTCCTTAAGTCCAATTCTGGACACAGAGGTAAAACGATAATTTCGGGCAAAAACGATATCCGCCGTTGGACCCGCTTTGCATCGAAATGCGTGCCAGAGCCAACGGTCTCTAAAGTCATCAAACTACATGTTAACAGGTCCGGTTTTCTGTTACTAACCCAACCGTATATCCAAAATTGGATTCTGGTGGGTCGTGCACAAAATTGCCCGTTGAGTGGGACAATGGGGCCCGCAAAACGGCGTCCGATTCAACTGTCTCAAAATTGGAACAAACTTGGCATACAGGACCAGAAAAATGATACGGTCCTGTTGGTGCAAGTTTCGTCTCGATCTGACGAACATGCACAAAATAATTAGGAAATTTGCACAGAGGCCGAATACGGTGAATTTCGACCGATACGCATCAAATTCGTCGCGCACACGCGACCAATTTAAATTCCGTCAAAGCCCACACGACCACGAGGCCGATACCCAGCTTTTGATGCTTTCGGTTCACGATCACATCGCCCGGATTGGCGGGACGCATGTCGTATCGAGGCATTTTTCAATATTTTAAAACAGGTTTTCGGCAAACTTCGGGATTTGATTTCTCGACGCCGAGTCGACGAAATCCGATTCTACAAAAAGGAAATCGAAGCCCTATAGGTTGTCTAAAAACCTGTTTCGACCGAAATCGGTCTTCCAAATCAAGGTGTTGGGACTGAAAACACGCTCTGTTTTGGCAGTTTTTCGTCAATCTTGGGTTCGATTTCTTGACAGGTATATTACGTATCCTTGTAAACTAATTTATGTACTTGGAAGAGGGTTATATCTTGAGCGTACCAAAGTTGATGGATCGCAAAATGATCGAGCGATCGTCGAGAGATCACATCGCGAACTCAGCGCCTTCACCCGCTACTGCTGTTGCTGTTTGCTGTGCGGCCTGGTTTGCCCCGCTCGTGCGCTGGTCCGGCGGTCGGCGGCGGCCAGTGGTGACGCCGAGGGTGGCGCGTGGTGGCCCTGGTGGTGCGCGCACTTGAGGTGGTGGCGTCGGTGGTTTGGTTTTAGGGTTTGGAGGTTCTCGAGCACTCCTCTGTCTCTCTCTCGTATGTGTGTATATATATATATATATATATTTTGAAAAGAAAATCTTTATTGAAAGATAGGCGCAAAATGCCTTAGCCTATACAAGTAAGCGCGCCAGGCGCGGAAACCCTCAAAAACAAAGAGTGAAAGAAAAGGGGTTGCCCACAAAACGGTACGGGTACCGAGCATCAGAAAGTTAGGCGGGCAAAGCAAGGTCCCGAAGGACCCGCGCCCCGGCCCCTGTCAGAACTCCAGGACGTCCCAAAACTGGTTCGAGGTGTGGGTGCAACACCTCCTTCTCTTTAATATTTGCCGAACCACCTCCCGGTACAATTGCTGTAGTGGAAATTGGCGCCCTTTATATCTGAATTTGTTTCTGTTCTTCCATAATACCCAAAAAGCGGCGGCAACGACGATCTGATGCCCGTGAGGAGTGTTCCAGCTGGCCAGCAGATCGTTGATGTCCCCGTTCATAGGGATCATTTTGTACCTGTGTTTAAGCTGTGTCCAAATGCAAGAGGCAGAATCCCCACCGAGGAGGACGTGATCGACGAATTCCTGATGGGGATCAACACAACAGTGGCATTTGGACGCCAGACAGTAGCCGAAGGATTTGACGGCATCATCCGTGGAGAGTTTACGACGTACGGCACGCCAGATGAGAATGGACCATTTAACTGGAATGCACGTGTGCCAAAACTTGGCGAAAGGGGAGGTCGTGACTTCAATGCCTCTGATGATGGCTCTGGCGGAAACAAGGGTGAAGTCGCCACCCAGATTGGGTGACCAAATGAGCACATCCTCTGCGTCCTTGATCGACAAATGAGAGGCAGTCAGGCGCGCCAAGGCTGCCGGGCCAAGCCAATCATGAACCTTGTTCCAATCCCAACCTGACGCGTCCTCATCCCATAAGTCTCTGATCTCGCACTGCGGTGGGGTAAGAGCGTTTGGCCTGATGATATCGTCTCCCAACCAGCGTTCATGGCAAGCCTGCGAACGCCTATTGCCCAGGTTCAAACGAAAGTGAGGTTCCGCAAGGTTACGACCCCGAATGATACGCCGCCAAGACGCGGAGGATCTGTTGTTGGCAGACGCCTCAGTTAGGTGACTGAATCTGGAGTATTTAGCTCGTATGAACCTGGTCCAGATCGAGTTATCAGAGCGAATTTTCTACCACAACTTGGCCGATAGGGCGTCGACCATGTGTGCCAGCCTGCAGAAACCCAGACCTCCCTCGTCGGTCGGTTTAGCCATTGTGGCCCAACTGGCCCAGTGATACTTGTTCTTCCCCTCCAGATGACCCCAAAAGAATTTAGCAAGGATGGATTCGATAGAATATAGAACTTTGATGGGGGGAGTACACTGCAAGGGTGTATATGGGGATGGAGGAAAGGACGTGCTTAATGAGCGTAAGCTTCCTCCCGGGAGAAAGGGTGGCGTTGTGCCAGCCCACAATTTTCTGGCAAATTTTGCCCACCATGTGATCGTAAATCCCCGAGTTGGCTCTGCCGTACACCAACGGGCAGCCTAAGTAGAGGAAAGGGGGATAAGCTGTGGAGAAAGAAGTCATGGAGGATAGCACAGCCGAGTGAGTTCTATCGGCTTTGTGATGAGTGTAGATGACGCTCTTGTTGTTGTTGATTTTTTGATCGGAGCAGCGGGTATAATTGGCAAGAGTTCTAATCACCACCTCAATGGTCCCAATAGCGCCGGCGGAGAAAATGAGGATGTCGTCTGCATACGCGAGATGAGTAATGAGAGGACACCCGGTCGTTGTGTGAAAGTGCTGGAAGCCAGGAGATCGCGGCATAATTTTGAGATTTCTGCTCAGAGCTTCCGCCGTGATGATGAAAATGGTGGCAGAGAGAGGGTCTCCCTGTCTGACCCCGCGAGTAGCTCTGAAGAAACCCTGAGGTTGCCCGTTGATGACGGTGGAGAACCAGGAGTTGTTGATGGATCTAAAGATGATGTCGATAACTGGTTTCGAAAAACCAAAGGCTCTGAACACCCAGATCATGAACTGCCAGTCAAGGCGGTCGTAAGCTTTTTCCATGTCCAGCTTGATGGCAACATTTCCTTCCCTGGACGGAAATTTCATACAAGTGATCATCTCCTGTGCCAGAAGGATATTATCGGTGATGTTGCGACCTTTGACGAAGCCGCTTTGTTCTTCGGATATGATTCTGGAAAGAATGTCCGACATTCTGGAAGCGATGATTTTAGAGATAATTTTGTTGGTGAAGGTGCAGAGGCTGATCGGTCTAAAATCTTTGAAGGTGTCCGGGTTGTCTTTCTTGGGAATGAGAATAATGTGAGCAGAGGATATAGCTTTCGGATAAGTGGCTCCTTGGAAAAATACGGAACTGGCATCCCCAAGGTCGGACTTAATGATGTCCCAGCAAGTGCGGAAGAACACCCCGTTGAATCCATCCGGGCCCGGGGCACTATTAGCATTAATGGCCCACACCGCAGTCTTAATCTCTTCGATAGAGGGGGAAGCGCGGAGGCAAACATTGTCACTGTCGCAAATCAGGGAGGGGATCTCGGCCAGGAAGCCGTCATCTTTGACCACGTCCTCTTTAGTAAATATGTTGGAGAAATAGTTCGTGGCGGCCATCCGAATGTTCTCCTGATCGTCCAGCAGATGACCATTTTCATCGCGGATGCGGTGAATCTTCAGAGCGCTTCTGCGTCCTTTGACGTATTTGTGGAAGAAGCCAGAATTCTTATCCCCTTCTAAGTCCCAGGTTAATCTAGCCTTTTGTTTCCAGAATTCAGTTTCAACCCTGATTCTAGACTTCAGAATGGCCTTGGCTAGGTTGAGAGAAGCGCGATTCTCCTGGGACCCGAATAGGGCGAAGTCAATCTCCGCGCGGGTGACATCGTCTTCAGCAACTTTAATGGCCTGGAAAATGTCTCCGAACGCTATTTTGCTCCAGGCCGTGAGGGCTTTTCTAGTAGCTTTAAGTTTAGAAGCAATTCTGACCAGAAGATCCGGGTGATTGACTGAAGCCCAAGCCTCTTCCACGATGTGCATGAACTGGGGGTGGTGGCGCCAGAAGTCCAGGAAGCGGAAGGATTTTTTGATGTGATGATGAGAGATGTTAATCTCGAGAAGGAGGGGGGAATGGTCCGATTCCGTGGAGTTCAGATGTGACAGATTACTAGTCAAGCCCAAATCCGACCAACTGTCGTTAATCATGGCGCGATCAAGGCGAAAGTATTGCCTACGTAAGCCTTCTTGCATGTTGCACCAAGTGAACTGATTGCCGTGGAAGAGGATGGCGGTAAGGTGGACGGTTAAGGCAAAATTATTGAAGTCCTCCATGGCCGAATGTGGGGGGTCACGCCCTCCAGATTTCTCCTCTCTGCAAGAAACCGTGTTAAAATCTCCGATGCATAGCCATGGCAGATCTTCGTGAGGGAGGGAGGGACCCGACAAAAGTTCCCAAAGAACTTTACGCTCCGGAATGCTGCAGCTACCATGGATGGCCGAAAGGAGGATGCGGGACTTGAAGGAGGGGTGTTCTACCCAACAGGAGAGGGCTTGGGGGGAGTCATCAATAATTCCAAAGCGAAAGTCAGCGGCGACGAGGATCCAAATATCGTGACATCCGGAGATCGCGGTAGGGAAGCCCAGTTTGAGTTGAATTTCTTTCATTCTTTTGTGTTGAATTTTGGGTTCAATAATGACAAGCAAATCAATCCGATGAGCTTTGGTGAGGCTGCTTATCCGATTTATAGTCTGTTTGTTTCCAATGCCTCGGACATTCCAAGAGAGAATGTTAGGCATTAAGGGAGGTGGAAAGGTTGGTTTGCAGCTTTGCGGCGGATCGCATGGTCATCGCCGTACGCTGCCTTTGTTTCTTGGTTTTCTTCTTTTTCTTGAGAGGGTTGTTTCCTGGGCTGGTGCAAACAGGTTCAAGATACCTTTCTGCACTCGGGTGAATGCTAGTGCCTGCCGGGGGGGAGTGTCAGAGTCTTCACACTCTTCTAGGGCGCAAAGAGGATTGTCACGATCAAGGAATCCCGCTTGCTGAGCCTGCCAAAACCTGCCTGAGAGTGGGGAGTGCGGGCGAGGGGGAGCGGTGTCCGATCGAAGGGGAGCAGCTGTCATTTCTGTGGTCGGAGCCCCGACGACCGCGCCGGTGGAGTACGATCTTAGGTCAGTCGAAGGCTGGACATCGGGAGCATCAGAGAAGGAGACTTGGGGGGGGCAGAGATGTAGAGAGGGGTGAAAGGGGTGTTATGGAGGGGGCCGATGTCAGGAGGGGGGTTAGGGAGGCCACCGGGGATGGGTGACTCCGGAGAGAAGTCATCCGAATCGAAGTCAAGAGCTTCGAAGGAGTTATGAAGAGTAATGGCAAGAGGGGGGGATATTGGGTGAGAGGGGCGATCAGAGTCCTGCAGCTCAGAAGCGACAACAGCAGAATCTGAGACTAATGCCCCGTAGGAATTGAGGATAGTGATGGCGAGAGAGGATGTATGTGCGAAGATTTCAGCAAAAAGTGTTTGGGAACTCTGAGCGGGAGGAGCAGGGTTGGGATAGATCCGCGTTGAATGGTGGGATGATGGAGCCACTGCAGGGCCATCCGCTTTCCTGGGGACAGGTTTCTTGAGTTCCGGGTGGGCGCAAAAGCAGTGTGGTAGAGAGTGTCCGCTCATCTGACAGTGTTGACAGAAAATGATACTGTTGTCATAAACCAGCGCTTGTCTGAATGATTTATCTCCGAGAACTAATTCTATCTCTGAGGGTGGCTCAAAAGCGAGGTCCAGCTCTACGCAAATCTTTGCATAGTTACATTTAGAGAGGTTTCTTGTTTCTTCTGCTATGGTGACAAGGACCCCGAAAGAGCTAGCTATCCTCTTGAGGGCCGCAGCAGGAAAATACACCAGGGGGAGATTGGGGAGGTTGATCCAGAAGGTGATGATGGTCGAATCGACCTTTGGGTTAAAATTTGGAGACCATTTGACAATTTTGGCAAACTGCTTGTCAATTTTGGTCGTGCCTTTAGACCACACTTTGCTGTAATCCTGGTCGGAGAAGAGATGTAGGAACAGGTGTTTGGGGTCAAGAGGAGCAATCCGGAAGGTCGCCGCGAGACCCCATCTGGAGATGGCCTCCCGAACAACAGAGAGTTTGGGGCAACCGGCTCCGAACTTGAGAACCAAGGTTCTGATGAAGGGGGAAGAGAGGGCGCGGATCTTCTCGCTGGAGAAATGGACCTGGATAGGGTATCCGTCAGCTGGGGGCGTCAGATTGACGTCAGGCAGGACCACTTCAGTAGCCGGAAGGGGACCAGACCGAATCCGATCGAGCCTAAGGGCGTGCGCAAAGGAGAGGTTGTTGGGGGTGGAACTGGAAGCCGAAGGGTCCAGACCAGGGTGGGGGCTACTACTCGAGGAGGGGATAGCGACGGCCGGGGCCCTGTGAGAGAGGGGGTCTGAAGGAGGGTTCACCAAAATACCGGCGGGGGACGGGGAAAGGGCACAAGCAGTGTACTGAGATCCCACCCCAACAGCGGCCGAGGGAAAGGAGAGCGAGGCCGGACCCAGAAGGGGGCGGTCCGAGAGGGCTCCGGGAGACGAACAGTGGGCGGAGACGGTCACAGGGGCTGAGGAGGGAGTGCCCCTACCGGAGGGGGGCGGGGGAGCGGCCGAGGGAGGGAGGCCCAACCGAGAGTGAGCGGCGTTGGGCCACGAGAGAGCATCCGGGGGCGCATCCGTGGCACCGGGGGCAAGGGGAGAGGAGGGGAGAAGACCGCTGCCGGATGAAGCGACTGAGGTGGTCGGGGGAAGCGCGAAGGGGCCCCCAAGAGGAGGGGGGTGGTCAACCTGCGCTGCGGCAACTGCGCAAAGGGGAGAGCGGGGGCGGCCACGGGGGGAATCCCCACCAACTGCGCAAGGGGAGCAGCGGGGAGACTAGATTGCGCGGGAGAGGGGAGGGGGGCCTCGGGCTGCTCACGCAAGGGGGGAGTCCACACTGCGTAGGACCTCCAGCGCTAGGGGGAGAGCAGAGCCATCCACGTGGGGGGGCCTACGGCATGCGCAAAGAGAGAGACGTCCAGGTTAGCGCGCTGTAACGGAGACAGAGCAGAGCCATCTGCGTGGGGGGGGCCCCACGCCATGCGCAAAGGGGGAGACGTCCAGGTCAGCGAGCTGAAACGAACCCACGGATTGTGCAGAAAAGGAGAGTCCAGACTGCACCAAATAGCTGGGTCCCACATCATGGGGAGATAGAGCCTCTGCGCAAACTGATGAGAAACCAAGAGGTTCTTCCAGCTGGCCAGGAACGCCAATCGAGGAGTCAACGTGCACAGCCCAAGACTCACGCCCCCCGAGGTTACAGGCCCACGTGGGGGGCAAGACTGAGGGGACATACGCGCGCCTGCACACGCCACCAGAGGGGGGCACGGGGAGCGAGTGGCGTCGGTCGAACGCTGGCCGACGGGGGAAGGGGAACGGGAACGGGGCCATCGGAGGGGAGTTGCCGCCATCGGCGAGGTAAGGGGAGTCACTCCCTTGACCTCAGAGGGAAGTGGAGGGACACGGTCGGCGTCGGGGGCGGTGGGGGGCGGCCAACGCATGGGTGGCGCCACCACGGAGAGTGATCGCCGGAGCAGATATGCGGAGCGATCAACAAGGACCAGGAGGTCCTGTGGCCAAGAGGCAGGAGGAGGCCGGGTGGAGAGGGAGCCGGCCGGAGGGATAGAAGGGGGGAGGGGCGCCGGACGGCGGGGACCAGATCGACGGGGCCAATCGCCGCAGCGGGAGAGGGAGAGGCTATCCGGGAAGAAGAAGGAGAGCGCCGAGGAAATACGCCTCCGCCGGTCATCTCGATGGCAAGAGACGAGGAGGGCCGCTGAGGAGGAGGGGGACCCAAAAGCGAGGGGAGAGAGGATCGGGGGGGCGGCTCCTCCGACCGAGACGGGAGCGATCAGGTCGGAACCACCCGGCTGGAGCAGGAGGTTCTCTTCCTGAGGGGGGGCTCTTCGGCAGAGTAAGGGGTCACACGACGGAGACGGCCACGTCGGAGCCGGTGGACGAAACGGGAGGGTGTCCGGGCCGACTGCCGGACGGGCGGAAGGGCGGACGGAGGGTGCCATGTCGGGAAGAGGGGGGGAGGGGAAGGGTCGGGAGGGGATCAGCCATTTTCCGTATATATATATATATATATATATATATATATATATATATATATATATATATATATATATATATATATATATTCACTTATACGTACACACACACTCATGTATAATATATTTACTTATATCTATACAAACACATTTATACATTTATGTATTTTCATATAAATACACATACACCCATATATTTATTATACATATATATATATTCACTTATAACTTTTGTTAAAGGATAAAATGATAATAACTAATAATAATAAGTAATTTATATTTAATAACCATAATAATATTATTAATATTATATAACTTCAATAAAATAATAATAATATTAATAATAACAAAAAAATTCAATAAACTAATATTGGTGTATATACCATCATGCATAGTCTAATTATTCCAAAAATGTACAAGGACCTATTTATATACAATTATTATTGAATATCACTAATAATAATATTTATAATATTTAAATACGAATACTTAGAAATATTCCTCAGTTTATTAAAATGGAATACAACACAATCTTACAAAATACGTCAACACGTATGTCATTGGACGTCTCGCCTGACTACATGGGCTTGAGCTCAGTTCGGGTCCAGTCCGAGCTGGTTTGGTACAACCGGGTCTCCTAAAACTCAATAATATAATTAAATAATAAATAAAATCTTCGGTAAGGGTTAAGTCACAACTTGGCATGGTTTTCCTAGTTAGGACGTCACTGTGACTCGACCTTCCCTACCAGGGCTAATACACGTCATTACACTATCCGTGCCACGATTCCTAGTCGTCTTGTACTCTAAAACTCTACCATGGCTAAAGGCATCTACCGTAATAATTAATTAAAATAATTATTCATAAAAATCTAAAAATCACCATTTTAATTAAAAAATAAAAAATATTTCAAAACTTTTCGGGAAGGGAGGCTACATCAGGTAGATTTCACGTCTGTGGAAGATCTCATCATCGCAACAACTAACACAGAGGAACCATGTAGCTTATGTTATGACAGCTATTGGGTCTTGGGTATGAGAGGTCATATCACGCACTCCATAAAGGAGGATCTTCATGTCATACGGAGGCGATAGGTTTGGACGTGTCATGAAGATGGACGATAAGGGGAGGACTACAATTGTGGGAATCAGAGACGTAGACTTGATAATAGATCTTGGCAAAAAGCTTGTTCTCAAGGGGGTTCGACATGTTCTGAGTTTACACTATAACTTAATTTTTGTAGCAAGCTGACAGATGATGTCTGTCGCAGTATGTTCGGGAACAAAAATTGGAAGCTTACAATAGGTTTCCATCTGCTAGCTCGGGAGATATATATTGTGGTATGTACATGCTCAAGCCATTAAGGTGTACAGGCAGGCCACAAACATTAGATGTAGGCTCGGGAATTGTTTGACATGAGTTTGTGGATTGTCAAAAAATTACTGAGAGGAGTCTTCGAGTTGTTTTGAGGGATAAAAGGATATGGTTCGTCGAGACAAAGCAATGAATGAAGATAAGTCAAAAATTGAGGGTTAGTCTGTCGGTCCCATAACAGTTGGTTGGTCTCTAAGAGGAATTTGTTTCCCGGATCTGATTTTGGTGATGGGTGGTTTGCTAAAATATAATGGAGCAATATTGGTTTCAATAATTCGAAGCCAGTGAGGAGATCAAGGTGTGCAACAAATCTAATCTGAGGCGAGTGCATCTCTATTTGTACTGTCCAGGAGAGCTGTAGGTCATCGACGATGTGTATGATGTATGATATTCTGCTCGAGGGGCATGTGTACGAGGAGCGTCAGCATCAGCGTCAGACACGAAGGTGGACATATTCAGTAGCTTGAATCTCGAGAGAATCGTACCGTCTGTTTGGTTGTGCCAGCAAAGGGTGAAAAAGCTGGAGACGAAGGAAGATGCACTACAGCTTGGGAGGCCAGAGGTCAATGACAAGGGGGAGCCAAAACTCTGTCATAGGACGATAGGCATAAACTCCCGTTGAGGAGTCATGGGGCCAATACCTCTCATCAGACTAGAGGAGGGAGGGAATTAATGTTTTGGTCCAACCTCGATTCAAGGTGTTTGGACATTCAATGTGGACGTCGAAGTATTGTCAAGAGTCGCTGGCAGGAGTTCTGTTGAGAACAGACCGAGTTTGGTTCGAATTAGGCATACCAAATGTAAGCCCCTAAATTTAGGGCTTTTTTTTTAATTTTATAATTCAATTATTGTAATAGATATTATTATTTGATTATTATTTGATTAAATGCTCTTTTTTATGCCTTTGATATTTGGAGTGTCAGGGATGTTCATCTCTGGAAACTTTCTTCATGAGTTTTGTAGTAGACAGGATTATCTTCAATTTGATATATCGTGTCCCACTCGAACTTGTTCCCTTGTACTCTTTTTGCTTCGCACAAGTTCGGGTCAATTTAGACCATTTAATTATTAATTGATTTCCCACTCTTTTTTTTGATCCTCATAAGCACGTTACCATGACTTTAAATTTAGGAGCACCAGACTAGTCTTTTTCTTGAAACTAACTTGTCACGCCTGATCTACTCGAGACGCACTTCACCCATGACCTTCGTGTCCCACTCAGACACACCCTCTTGTGCTTCATTTCCTTCGCACAACTTTTGGGTTAAATTAGGCCAATTAATTATCTACCGTAATTTATGACTTGACTTCCAATTTAATTTTGGGACCCGACATCGATCCAACCTAATTGACCCCAAATATACACATGGCCCACATGAAGCCTACTACCCGTCTGACACTTGTGTCCCATTTATTTGAGCCCCCACATGCTACTTATTTTCCCATGATCATAATTACCTATTTTAATTCAAATATTTTACCATGTCCGATTTTGACTTGACCCGGCTCGACCGAACCCAAGCTCCATGTTGTCCTCTCGTGACTACCCGAACACCCCACATAAATTCTCTTTCTCCTATTTAAAAAAATTTCTTTATATACAAATATCTATTTCTCTCTCTATTTCATATATATACATAATATATATATCCTCTCACATCACTCTCTCGCTCTCTTCCATTACTCCACTCACCCCACCTCCTGTACACGAGCAACACTCCCCCTCACCAGCACAACACCCCCCTCTCTCTATTCTCTCATTAATATCTCTATCTCTCTCTCTCTTCTATACATAATATAACTCTCTCTCTCTCTCTCTCTCACGCAACCTCTCCCATCAATACTGTAGTGCCCTGTCCTGCTCAGTCAATCAGAGGAACAGGAACGCCGACGGTGTTCGAGCTTAGCCTTGCAACGGCTGCTCAGAGACATCGCTCGGTCAAGGCGACCGCTCACTCAGGTGGGATAGTTTCGGTGAACTTGCCTCATCTTAGCCTTCACATAATAAATTGCATATTTTCAACTTACACAAGTAGGCTTGATAATAAAAGAGACGAATTCATATAGCTAAAGGGAATAATCTCGATGGATCGAATTGAGTTAGAATATTGAAAGGTCCAACGGTCGGATTAAAGTTGGTGTACGGCATGCTTTAAAATTGACACTCGGTCCTTCGTCCCGTGGCTTGGGAGAAAGGAAAGTTGGTTGAGTAGGCGAAGTCATGAATCATAGCCTAAGTCATAGGCGTCGCCCGCATGAATGCTTCATAAAGCATGCACGGTCCCATCATCTAAGGCTTGGCATAGCCTTGACCCGCCCTATGAGTTAAGTTGCGTCGCACGACTGCTGGCGTAAGTCTAGGCGCCCAAATGACTTGGTCGTTCAGAAGTCGAACGCATACGCGGTACATTTCCGCAATGCGAGGCTTGACGTAGCCTTTGTTCGTCGAGTCGTTATGTGTTAAGTTAGGCAAGTTATGTTAGGCTATCAGAGTGGTAGCAAGCATGGTCCTACGAGTTCTACAATTGGGTATAACCGAATAGTCTTATGGTCTCAAGGTTCGTCATATAAAGTATGACTTGGGCGATAGTGTCGCGTAGATCGAAAGTCGGTTTGAGGCACGATGCACGGACTTAGTGTTTAAGGCAAGAACTACGGTTGATTTAATAAGTTTTGGAGAAAGGACTATCAAATAGGCATTGAGTTGAATGAAATGATATGGTAATATGGAGAAGGCTCGCGACCGTGGGTCGTCGAGGGATCTCAAAGAGCATCAACGGAGAAGGCTCGCGGTCGTAGGTCGTCGAGGGATCTCAAGGATTGTAATGCCTGTGGTTCGTATTACGTATTTGGAATACGTGTACGAATTTTATCTTGTGTTGCTTAATTCCTGGCTTAGCTTTCCTCCTTGGCTCGGTTTATTCTTGGCCCGAGGTTGGCTTGGTTCGGTTGGGATTATTTTTTTGTTCATCATGAACCATGGATGAACCCCCTACCTACCACCACCTTTGGTATTTATTACCATTCTTCTTTCTCTGTCTTCATTACTCTTCTTCTTCTTCTTCCATTTACTACTTCACCTACCAGAGAAGGAGAGAGAGGTCTAGGCAAGTACAACTTGCTTCATGGAGGAACTCGAATTTTATTGCTTCATTCGCTTCCTTACAGCATTTTAACATAATTTAGTACTTGGCATTTTCGCTTTCCATGGCTAGATTCTTGTAGATCTAAGTCTATTTTTATTTTCAGAATTATTGGGTTGATCTACTTAATCTTTTTATTTTTTAGTTTTGATGGTTCCATGTTCTAGAGGCTTTCGTTCTGCCCTATTTTGACCTATGGAAGTTCGGATTTGGGCTCCGGATGAAGGTTTTATGCAGCTTGGTGGCCATGGCTCCTTGGTGTTCTTCTTCTCGGAAATTTGGAGAAGAAGAACAGTACTTGACTTGACCGCATGAACATTTCATGCGGCAAGTGTCCTCCTAGCCGTATGGACTTTCCCCACTTAGCCGCATATGCGCCCTTGCCTCTCCTGGCCGCATGAACTTGAACTTCTTCCCAGCCGCCTGAGGCTCTTGTCCTTCTAGCCGCATATGGACCCACTTTTTGAGAGCTGCATAAGGCTCATGCCCCTTCAACCGCATGCGCCCTTGAGTGAACCTAGCCGCATGCGCCCCTTGCTTTTGCAGCTGTATGTGCGCCCACCCTATTGAGCCGCATGAACCCGGACCCATTTCAGCCGCATGAGAACCCCTTCCCGCCAGCCGCATGGACCTCCATCTCAACCCAGCCGTATGTATTCTGCTCCCCATCAGCCGTATGCGCCTGGCTCTATCCAGCCGCATGGGCTTCTACTAAGCCGCATGCGCCTCCATCTATACCCAACCGCATGATACTACACTTCCCAGCCGCATGGGCTGTTCTCCTTCCAGCCGCATGTGATCACTTCTTGGCCGCATATGCCTGAGCCGCATGACTTTCTAATAGCCCCTGTACTATTATTTACCACTATTTGCCCATGTTTTGTAACTCCTTATTGTATATTTTTACGACCATTTTTTATCCTTACGCCTTTTGTCAGGAACTTGATAATCACGAATCTGCTTAATATGTTTGGAAAAGATACCTGCGCATGACACGATAGTGACCCGTAGTGGTGCACTCTTGACAAGTAACCTGACATGACCTGATAGTGGCCCGTCGTGGCGCACTCCCGACAAGAACTCTTGACAAGATAACCTGACATGATATATCTGATAAGCTGTTGCGACGGCTACCTAACATGACATGACCTGTATAATTAACCTGGACACCGTGGGCGATTGTGCTTGTATAAATAATCCAGTCCTGTCTTGCATCATGTCTAGGAGGGGACTCCTGAGTACCACGGTCAGGAGTACCTACTGAAATGGACTAAGGCTAATAACTAGATTAATACATTAGTCATGAAGAGATCTCCCAGCTACAGGCAATTCCGTTACCTGGGCACGCCTTGGGATCTGTAGCCTGCCGACGAGTAGGGCGTATTTCTAGCACACTGTCATGTGTTGCACCCTTCAAGCTACCTAAGGGTACATTCGTTTCCTGGACGATGTACCCACCTGAATTCAACTCTAATTCTTTTAACCAGGGTAACCTGGATGGTCTGCAGGGCTTGTGGCTGTGGAAGATTCTCACTGCATCTTGCTAGTAAATAGGCCTGTGATAACCCTAGTTAGTTAAAGTATCAAGCCGTAATTCTTGCTTGGCCGTGAAATGATTGGATGGAGTCTAACCAGTCTAGTCTTGTCCTGATCCTGTTCCAGATTACAGCATGACCAGAATGCTTGTATTTATTTTACCGATAAATGGTAAGAATTCCAAGTTCTGTTCATACAAAGGGTTACAACCCCGGTCCTTGTTTGGTTTACGGGTTGTAACCTGGCTATCTAAATAGTTCCATGGTTATCTCGTCGTATATCATCCTGATATATTTCTTTAATTCCAGTCCTTACTTTATTTGTCTCTTGTGCTGATTGCTGGTTTTAGTTCTTAAGTGAAGCTTCCTTTGTGGCACTTGCTCTTTCTGGGGTCTGACACAGCTGGTTTTGTATGGCCAGATTTTGGAGCAGCTCCAGAGGATCTACCGACTTTCCATCCAGATGGTGGCCACTAGACGGAACCTGGCAACGAGTGGGTTATTTTTGGCTCTCCCACTCTATTGTAAAAATATTCTTTTGAGGCGTTTAGCCGACGAGCACCTGTTTAGCTCGATTGTACTTACTTACTGTCTGCCTACGGGCTGTAACATGATTAACAAATCCTAGGGTTGATTCTGTATGACTAAACTCTTGCTAGTCCTAATATTTTGTAACGACTAGCTTCATGGTCAGCTGAATATGTAATATTTGGAACGCCTTATTATTGTATATTTAATGATCATACATCTTGTAATATTTACTTATTTGCTTGTGATTGAGACACTAGGCTTGTTCAGGACCTTAGGAGATTGTTGGCTTGTAGTAAACCCTCATGTATCTAGACAGTCGTGACCGTATAACGAGATGGATTCATTTCAATATACGTAGCTGGCTATGTCTGCCCCCGCTCTCCAGTATTCTGGTTCTGGGGCGTGACAAGGATAGAAGCCTTGATATTGGTTTGAAAGAGGAGGTAACATTGGAAGAGGATGACTGTATGAGACGTCAGTTTGTGTCGAGTCTTACATGGTCATTGGACAACTTGTCGACAAGGTAGAGTTTCCACGTGCGACAACCCTGGGCGCCGAGGGACCGCGTCGTTCCGGAGGGAAACACGGTATAGATGTAGCTGGATGAACTACTCGGGTCATTCGGGAATTTTCAGCAGGGCTAGCTACTTGCGTTGAAAGGGTCACGGAATGGCAAGGCTATAAGTCCACGATAGCTTGTGGTGTTAGTGACCAATTCATATAGATGGGTCGGCACAAGCAAAAATTCGCGTATGTGCCTTTGGATTTAGTCTAGTTGAATGTGTGTATGGTCGGAACACAAGTGTTTGGGCCTAAGAATGGCTACAACATAGGTGCTTCGGCACGGGATGCGGCGACGGTCTTAAGTTGTTGGCATATAAGTTGCATAAGTTGATTTGAGTTGTCTTGAGTTTAAGTCAGAAAATGCCGCAAGGCAAAAGTTGGTGGAGTGACACTTAGTTCACAAAGTTGGATGGGTCAGTTGATGATTTAGTAGCAAACGGCCGCGAGACGGCGATATGATTGAGTCTCATTAAGTTGTGAGACGCGGCCTCAAGAAGGACTTATAGCACGGTCACCTGGAAATGGAGTCTTATCGCGTAGTTGCGTCTCTGATTTTGGTCGAAAGGCAAGCACGACTTGATAGGCTAACGTTGTCGGGTTAACATTGATGTTGCGATCACGGGATGGTCTAAAGACACAAAATAGCTAAGGTGTCGGTCCTAAAATAATCCTAAGACAAGACTAGAAAGACAATCTAAAGTGACTATGTTGCACAAAGTAAATCAAACGTGTTGGGTTTGTATGGGTGGGCGAGGAGCTCATTCCACCAGTACAGTTGAGTACTGACACCCACATAGTTTTCATGTGCAGGCACAGGTAGAAGCTCGTGGCGCGGAGCGCACTTGGATGCGTCGAGACACGGAGTTCCTTGGCGATTCGAAGCGTGTGGCCGCATGGAGTAAAGACTTACACGGGACATAATGTATGGACGTCGCCTTCCGAAGCTTCCGCTGGCTCAAGCAAATGTACTTTGAGAGATGAGAGAGAGCTGAGTGAATTGTAATGTGAGTTTGAGTGAGCTTGAGAGACTTGTAATCTTGGCCTTGTGCCCCCATTGTAATCTATGTTTTAATATCAATAAAGAGCTTCTTTTGCATAACTTGTATTTTGTTCTATTTTTTGCTGCTATTATTCAATGTCTCTGCTTGGGACTTCTGTGCGACGACCCCGTCGTCGCCGCTGAAATCGGTCGTTATGGAACCCGCCTTGCACGAGCGCAATCTAGGCTCGTGCGGCATCACGCCTTACCGAGGACGATCTCTCCTATGGGAGCGGGACGTGACATAATGGTATCAGATCACGGTTTTACGTCCTTGGACTATCGATTGAATTCTTTAACTTCGATGTTTCCGCCAAACTCTGTTGCTTCCGTAAGTTGTTATCGTTGGTGCGCTCTCTCTCAAATGTCCCACGGGATGTCCATACAATAAGTCTATCTATTTTGCAAAACATAGGTGAACAGTTTTCAACAAAACAAAAAGGATAGTTCGCGTAAGCACGGTTAGCTAAGTCGGGCTGGGCATATACACCAAAGTCGCGTCGATCTTAGCAAAGTCGAGTGCGGGATTCATAATATTTCGATCAAGGATAGGTTGGACTTGGTTGAGTAAGTGGGATGACTATCGATAGGGGGCTATCGAACGATGATGTTATCGTCGATGCGATATAGGGTGAGCGTGCTTGAAATTTAAGGAATCGTTCGGACAAAAATTCGAGGAAGTAGATTGTGAATCGAATGATAGTTTTGAAAATTTATTGAATGACTTCATTCCTGAGTAGTGTATGCGATAGGCTCAGGAATGTCGATCGATCAATTAAGGATGCAGGGTGTCGATGAGTCTATCAACAAGCGTCGCATTATGCAGAGCCTTAGATTGAGTATCGTTGAGCAAGTTGTAATCTTGAAGATTTGGTCGAGTTGGTTCAAACGACCTAGAAATTGACGCGCACGAAACGTGCACGAGATTGAGGATTGTGCAAAGTATGAAACACGAGAATGATTGAGTAGGTAAAATCGTATAGAGAAAGTTAGCACGATCGAAGATAGCGTGCATAAAAGGTTTGATTTTGAAGTTACGGGAATGACTCGGAGGATTGGAATGGATGTCGTTCGATGAATTGAGTTAGCAAAGGGACGATGCAAATTAAGAAAATACGTTGGTCGATGACTTAAGATAAACGGATAAGGATCAAACTTGAATTGAATGTTGAGGAGATTATCCAGTCGGACGATAGCATCATTCACACGACTCAGAATTCGTTGTAAACGAAGATCGTCAAGTTACGTATATCGTCGATGGTATTGAGGTGTATCAAAGATGATATGTAATAACTCGGGGTTACTCTGACTCGGCAAATGACGATCGTACAAATGTTATTGTTTGGTTGGATGCAATACTTAGGATTTTGATCGAGATGAATGTTGGATAAAAATGATTGTGTCTTGATGGTTACACGGAAAACCACAACGTCGACGATCTTGTCTTGCGCGAACGCAACTCTAGCCTCGCCCATGCGTTGCGTCGGGTTTGGGGCGATCGTTCCGCGTGAGCGCTGACATGGTGATTCATGTCGCGGGAATGATCGAACTCAGAAAATTAGGACGCGGCAACGTTGATTGTCTTGACTTGTTGGCTTGATGCAAAGGTGGACTCGAGGATTGTAGGACTTATGATTGGCAAATGAATAAAACTTGAGGATTGAGTAGGTCCAATCCGCGCATCGAGAATGAATTAGTCTGGACACAAAATAAGAGTTACGTCCTAATGAGAATGATTATCTCGCGGGAGCGTGCATGGTGGTTCATGCCCACCGTGGATAATCTGACTCGCGTGAGATCGGCTTGCAATGCATTGTTAAGTCGGACGACCTTGTGATCGATTTCGTAAATTGGGATAAATGACTTAGGGAGTGTGGAATGTGAATCATGGTTTAGCGGTAAATTGTGTCATAGCGTGCTTGACTTTGAGAAGGATTGATAGGCGAACTATATCGAACGTGTTTGAAGGGATAGACTATATGAAATGGCTTGATGAATGAGTGATGTCGATACGTCAAGGAATTGGTTGAAATGTGAGTTATCGTAGGATGGCTTTGCTGAAAGACTCGGACCCCGTGCGACGAATATTAGGATGTGCGTAGGGAATCGATGCTCGATGTTTAGAAATCGGAGTGATGCGAGCTTGGGTAGAAAATCCCGTACTATCAACTTGGTTTAACCTTAGGATGGGGTCAGTGTTGATACCGTTGTTTGGGAACTGTAATTCCAATACTGACAATTGACTTTAGCCTAAAGAGATTGCCTAGCGGCTAGGCGAGATGTCCATGTTGCTAGAGTTAGCATCGATAGAATTGATTTTAAAGGATTGAGTGGATGGATCGATAGATGGAATTGAATTTACTATCACAAGGCTTGGTTGAAATGCATGTATTTCGGGGACGCCTGAAATGTATGCACGATCCAAACTAAGTGATACGCTGAATCAAGTGAGACTTGAGGATCGGAAAAGTGTCGAGAATTTTGAGATCGTAAGTTTTGAAGAAAGGATTGAGGGTAGCACGAGCATGGCTCGGATTTGAGAAATGCTTAGGAAAAATATGTGCGAGAAACATAGGATGTTGAATAAGTGATAAGTCGATAAGTGTACTCAGTTAGTTTCGAGGACAAAACTTTTTCTGAGTGGTGTATGATGTAGTGCCCTGTCCCGCTCAGTCAATCGGAGGAACAGGAACGCCGACGGCGTTCGAACTTAGCCTTGCAACGGTTGCTCATAGACATCGCTCGGTCAAGGCGACCGCTCGCTCAGGTGGGATAGTTTCGGTGAACTTGCCTCATCTTAGCCTTCACATAACAAATCGCATGTTTTTAACTTGCACAAGTAGGCTTGATAATAAAAGATACGAATCCATATAACTAAAGGGAATAATCCCGACGGGTCAAATTGAGTTAGAATATTGAAAGGTCCAACAGTCGGCTTAGAGTTGGTGCACGGCGTGCTTTGAAATTGACACTTGGTCCTTCGTCCCGTGGCTTGGGAGAAAGAAAAGTTGGTTGAGTAGGCAAAGTCATGAATCATAGCCTATGTCATAGGCGTCGCCCGCATGAATGCTTCATAAAGCATGCACGGTCCCATCGTCCAAGGCTTGGCATAGCCTTGACCCGCCTTATGAGTTAAGTTGCGTCGCACGACTGCTGGCGTAAGTCTAGGCGCCCAAATGACTTGGTCGTTCAGAAGTCGAACGCATACGCGGCATGTTTCTGCAATGCGAGGCTTGACATAGCCTTTGCTCATCGAGTCGTTGTGTGTTAAGTCAGGAAAGTTATGTTAGGCTATCAGAGTGGTAGCAAGCATGGTCCTACGAGTTCTACGATTGGGTATAACCGAATAGTCTTATGGTCTCAAGGCCCGTCATATAAAGTATGACTTGGGCGATAGTGTCGCATAGATCGGAAGTCGGTTTGAGGCACGATGCACGGACTTAGTGTTTATGGCATAAACCACGGTTGATTTAATGAGTTTTGGAGGAAGGACTATCGAATAGGCATTGAGTTGAATGAAATGATATGGTAATACGGAGAAGGCTCGCGACCGTGGGTCGTCGAGGGATCTCAAAGAGCATCAACGGAGAAGGCTCGCGGCCGTGGGTCGTCGAGGGATCTCAAGGATAGAAGTTTTGATATTGGTTTGAAAGAGGAGGTAACATTGGAAGAGGATGACTGTGTGAGACGTCAGTTTGTGTCGAGTCTTGTATGGTCATTGGACAACTTGTCGACAAGGTAGAGTTTCCATGTGCAACAACCCTGGGCGCCGAGGGACCGCGTCGTTTCGGAGGGAAATACGGTATAGCCGTAGCTGGACGAACCACTCGGGTCATTCGAAAACTTTCAGCGGGGCTAGCTACTTGCGTTTAAAGGGTCACCGAATGGCAAGGCTATAAGTCCACGATAACTTGTGGTGTTAGTGACCAATTCATATAGATGGGTCGGCACGAGCGAAAATCTGCGTGTGTGCCTTTGGATTTAGTCTAGTTGAATGTTTGTATGGTTGGAACACAAGTGTTTGGGCCTAAGAATGGCTACAACATAAGCAACGTGCTTCGGCATGGGATGCGACGTCGGTCTTAAGTTGTTGGCATATAAGTTGTATAAGTTGATTTGAGTTGTCTTGAGTTTAAGTCAGAAAATGCCGCAAGGCAAAAGTTGGTCGAGTGACACTTAGTTCACAAAGTTGGATGGGTCAGTTGATGATTTAGTAGCGACGGACCGCGAGACGGTGATATGATTGAGTCTCATTAAGTTACGAGGCACGGCCTCAACAAGGACTTATAGCACGGTCACCTGGAAATGGAGTCTTATCGTGTAGTTGCGTCTCTGATTTTGGCCGAAAGGCAAGCACGACTTGATAGGCTAACGTTGTCGGGTTAACATTGATGTTGCGAGCACGGGATGGTCTAAAGACACAAAATAGCCAAGGCGTCGGTCCTAAAATAATCCTAAGGCAAGACTAGAAAGACAATCTAAAGTGACTATATTGCACAAAGTAAATCAAACGTGTTGGGTTTGTATGGGTGGGCGAGGAGCTCATTCCACCAGTACAGTTGAGTGCTGACATCCACATAGTTTTCATGTACAGGCACAGGTAGAAGCTCGTGGCACGGAGCGCGCTTGGATGCGTCGAGATACGGAGTTCCTTGGCGATTCGAAACGTGCGGCCGCATGGAGTAAAGACTTATACGGGACATAATGTATGGACTTCGCCTTCCGAAGCTTTCGCTGGCTCAAACAAATGCACTTTGAGAGATGAGAGAGAGCTGAGTGAACTTATAATGTGAGTTTGAGTGAGCTTGAGAGACTTGTAATCTTGGCCTTGCGCCCCCATTGTAATCTATGTTTCAATATCAATAAAGAGCTTCTTTTGTATAACTTGTGTTTTGTTCTAATTTCTGCTGCTATTATTCAATGTCTCTGCTTGAGAATTCTGTACGATGACCCCGTCGCAGCCGCTGAAATCGGCCGTTATAGAACCCGCCTTGCACGAGCGCAATCTAGGCTCGTGCGGTATCACGCCTTAGCGAGGACGATCGCTCCTATGGGAGCGGGGCATGACAAACACCACCATCCCCACAGCCACTATTTTTTCTTTTTCTTCATATTCACCATCATCATCAGCTCACTCTCTTCCTCCTCCTCCTCCCGACTTCACCTTCTCCTCCTTCCTAGCTCAAACCGACACCACCACCTCCACCATTTCACCATCACCACCAACCTCCTCCACCCTAACCGCCGGCTGTGCCCACCACCGCACGCCACACGTGTACCTTGCACAGCCTCACCGCCGTCATCGTGCCGACCAGGCCGACCCCAAGCCACTGTAGCACTGCAGCAGCAGCCAATAGTAGCAGTGCGTACGGCAGCAGCAGCCGTGTGTGGCCGTGCCACTGTGTACCGCCCGCCGCCTCCGCACATCACCGTGACCTCGCCCCATGCCGATGAACTCCGGGCGCACCTTCCCATGGCGTCCAACGTCCTCCGGGATGCGCCGTCTAGGCAATTCATGCGTTTTGCACGAAATCTCGTCGACGCGCGCGCGAACGAGATTCAGAAATGGCGTTCCGTCGCAGCAACTTTGTGCACGTTTTTCAGAAAATCTGACCGTTGGATCGATGATTTCTTCGCTCCGTCACAATCTCGGTATATAGCCCTTCACTCCCCTGAAATTTCACCCGTTAATTTCGTCGTTTGATATATCAAAACCGGCCACCAAGTTGACCGTTTAAATTGTATAATTTTTGACAGGTTTGCGGAGCCAACTTCGTCGGTTCGTATCTCCTCCATCGCAGCTCCGTCTGGCGTGCTACCAATTCTTATGCGAAGCTGGTATAACCCTCTTCCTACCCCTCCAGTTTCGTTTCATTGTGAGCACGTTTGGTTGGTTGAATTCGACACCAAATTTGGACGTCCGAATTCGTAATTTTCAAGTTGTAAAATTTCATTTTTGAACCCGGGACTCCGGATTAAATTTCTGACACCACGAGTAGACTCATGGCGTCGTTCTGGCATGTTTTCATATAAAGTTTGTTAGATTTGGAGGACGTGGGCCCTGACACGTATTTTGATGCAAAGCGAGCCCCACAGTCCGGATCAACAGGACATTTTGACGCCGGCTCATCGGAATCCAAATCCGGATATACCGTTGAGTTCGTATCGTCATTCTGGACTTGTTGACATATAATTTGCTGAGTTTTGAGGACATTGGCTCCGACACGCTTTTTCGTGCAAATCGGTTCCCAATATCCAGGTCAACGGACCAATCTGAGATCGGGTCAACGGAATCAAATTCTGGATATACCGTTGGGTTCGTATCGTCATTTTGAATTCGTGGACATATAATTTGTTAGGTTTGGTAGACTAATATTTTTGCACGTTTTTCGGTGCAAAGCGGGTCCGACACGGACACCGTTTTGACCCAAAATAACCTTTTTGCCCCTGTGTCCAAATTAGACTTATGGATAGGCTATCCTAGCTGATTTGACCATTCTGGATACGTTGGTGATGTTGGTTTCACCATTTGACAATATCTATAAGTTTTCATCCTATTATTATTATAATCTTTCTCTTTTGTTTGTATTTTGAGATCCATCGATTCCAGTGATTTCATAATCACTGAAATTGATGTGTTGACCCTGTAGATATTTATAGAAACTATCCTTGACCCTATATGACCATGGTTGACTGCTTTGACTGAACGTCGAAGTAGAGTCAACATTTGACCTAGTTTGACCCATAGTTGACCAGTTGACCAAAAGTCAACAGTAAGTCAACCCTTGACTTAGATTGACCTAGTTTGACTTGCTTTGACTTGCCTTGACCTATTTTGACTTAGTATGACTTGATTTTACTTCTAAACCCTTATATTGATACAGTATTTCACCTATAGGTCCTCGAGGCACTGTTCTAGGACTCAGTTGACATATTCTACCAGATCTCAGGCGAGTACATTCTCTGATAACCTTTTTCAATTTATGATAACTGTTATGATTCATATACTTAGTGTAGATATGCTTATTCCTGACACATGGTTCTCACAGATTGGTATTCCTGGATCTCGACGAGAGATGTTACTCCTTGTTAGCTTGGGATGTATTGTGCAAGCTCTCTTGTAGCTCTTGCGCAATATATGGTCACTGATTCTAGAGAAGACTTACTCCCTTCACATAGAATCTTGTGCAGTGATGTGTCCTGTTTGGATCCATTCTACCAGTTGGCGGTGGAGGAGTAGTAGCGTATGCTTGTGATCAAATCCATCTTGCATTCCCGAACAGTGTTAGTCATGTACTGGACTTATGACTAGCCAGGCCAGTTACTTACAGGTGCCCAAGCCGATCACAAGTTGAAACTACTACTCATACACATTGGATAGATGGCTTACCCTAATTTGTGTACATACCATGATCAGTTCTACTTTCCTGTTCTAGCTCTAGTTCTACAGCTTACCGTACCATGATACATATATGTACACTCCATGATTTTATTGTTTATGCTCTATTTACAGTCTTATGGCTTTTATTCTATCTTGAGATCTTTTATGAGATTTAAGTACTCGTTCCATCCTGACTGGATATGTTGACAAAATTTTAGGAGTAGTTGTGCCCTCAGTATTGGACTTCATGATGTTGCTAGCTGAGGTGGATCTCACTATTCTTCTATGTGAGTTGCCTGGTAGATATCCTTAGTTAGTTTTATTGTTCCTTCTTTATTTTCCTGTATTATGATCATTTTAGATTCTAGTTGTTCTAGTGATATTGTTATTATTTTTTGTCTTATCTTCCTTAGTTTTCGTGATGTGACGAGTACATTTCTAGTTATGGATCTTTAGATGTTGTAGTTAGTATCGGGTACTTGACATCGCTCTACCGTCGATACTGCAGCGTAGGCTGGGCGTGGCCTACGTATTCATACCTGTATATCCGGGTGCGGATCGTGACACGTTTTTAGTGATGGCCCATGCAGGTCAGTCTTTGCAATTAATGCGAAGTCGTGGTAGTACTTGAGCTTATCTGTACTACTACGAGCCTGTCCTAGGATTAAGATTGAGTCATGGAATATTTTAGGATTTTAGTACTCAGTCACATATTAGAAACTCTTGGTAGATTACAGGGATGACCCCTGGAAATCTTATTTTGAACTTTTCGAAACTTTTTTAAATTGTTCCTGTCCATCCTGATTTCTGAAATATCTGTCCATTATCAACTTTATTCTTTCTTGGAATGAGTTTGTGGACCCCAGAGGGAAGGTATAAGTTGAACTTATATATCTTCTAGGTTGAGACGAGAATATGATTTGCCAGTCTCATATCAGGTTGAGCTTGTTTTAGATTATATTCCAATAATTTCCTTTTATTTTGACCTAGATAGTACCCTTGGACATCTCCTAAGAATTTTCTTCTAAACCCTGCATGTAGTACCCCGTCCCTACATCGTGCCCCGTTGTTCGTCCACGGGGTGCGCGAGAAAGGAACACTGTCGCTATCGACTCGGTCAGGACCGATAGGTCGGGATCGATCGAATCGATCGAATGAGAACGGTTGAATTAAGATCTATTCCCCGTTATGGAATGGCTTCTTCGGAACCAAGTCCCATATTCAGCGGTCTGCGCCTCAAAGATTGACTCTGCGGCTGAGTCGGAAGAGACCTCTCGTTGCTCTGCTTTTTACGCCGCTTGCGTTGGTTTTGGCTTTGTTTTCTGAATGCGTTTTCGTGAATGTTTTCGATGGTTTTTATGGCTTACGTTTTGAACTTCGCATTCATATCGAATTTTCTTGAATAACATAGTGTTCTAATCGGTTGCTTGTACGATTTCAGGTGATCGCGTAGGCAACGTCTAGCGCGGCCAACCAGTCTCTCGCCTCAAGTAAATACTAAGGTGAGTGGCTGACCTCCTTCATCTCGACCCTCTATTTCAAAAATGAGAACTTGGGTAATGGTAATGAAATGGAATGATTCGCTTGGAAAACACAAGTCCTATGTTTGAGTAGAGAAAAGATAAATTGTGTAGAAAAGAGATAGAATTATTTTAGGCCTGCAAAACAACTGAATGAATCGATTACATAACAAGCCCCAACGGTACCCCAAATATACCTCGTTAACCTATCAAGGTCATGGACAACATGTCGACAAGGGCGATGGTTTCTTCGAGCGGCAACCCGGGGCCACGGGACCGACTCGGCCTAGGAAGAAACAGGTTATAGCCGAGCTGGGTATGAAGCAACCGGTAAGACGGAGACTTGCATCGGAGCTCGCTACCTGCGTTGCAAGGGTCCCGTATTACCAGGCTATATCCGGGATGGCTAGTTAATGCCAGTGACCTCCACCTCAAATACTTGATATAAATCGTTATTCAACTAACAGGGAAGGTGATGGTAAGTTTTATGTTGCACGGCGTGCTCTGCCGAGGGAAATTCTGGTGTAACTTACTTGGGTTATGTTTTGTTAATTGCTTCGTATGAAATTACCTAGGATGGTTAGAAAGATCACGAAAAGCAAGTTGTGTAAATTTTTATCTAAACTCTTGAACCAAATGAGAGCCTGGAAACTAATTAGCCACTCGCCAGTACATGTTGATTGTACTGATCCTCGCTCTCTCTACAGGTACGATAAATCATGAGGAGCGTGTCGCGTGAAGGGAGGCTACGCTCGTGTCTTTTGAAGCTTCGTCCTTGCGGTCGAAGTTTGGATCCAACCTCTTTTGAAGACTCCGCTGTCGAAGGCCAAAAAGACAGATGGAGCGACTTTCCGTCATCCCAGGTGGTTTCGTAATGCTGGTTGTAATCAAGGGATAAAATGTATGGAATGGCTATCTCGTCGACGTTCATTTTGAAATGGAGTCAGTTTGTAAAAAGCCCGTGTGGCACCTTTGTATCGAGTCTGTAAAATGATGTTCATTATCAATAAAGCTTAAATTTCCTTCTCTATAATGTGTGTTCAATTTACTCTGCGCATTCTCTTGTTATTGTGTTTCGGATAACCTTATGACTATGCCGTGTGCGAGCTCAACTTAGGCTTGCACGGCATCACGCCCGGGGGACGACTATCGATTCTACGGAATCGGGGCGTGACACTGCATCAGAATCTGTTTTTGCTAGTTCCCATTTACTTATCCTTGATTCGTCGTAGAATTTTAAATCTTGACGTTCGTTCGTTGTTGACTTTGACTTTGTATTTAAGATCAGTTTTTATGAATTGAGTTAAGATATCCTGATAAACATATTCGATGAGAACGATAAATGTCTACCTTATTTATGGAGTTTAGAATTTATCGCAGTCATACTAGCTAGCACGACATGGACGTGGTGTCTGATGTTGGTTATACCATCCTAGTTATGGAATTTGGATTTTCTTGCAGCCATACTGGTTGGCGTGGTAAGAATTCCAGATGACATGATTTAGGGTGTATACCCAAGTTATGGACTCCATCTTTTATTGTAGCTATGCTTACTGGCGTGGCGAAAATTCTGGCAACATAATTTCAGGAAGACGCATATGGTTATCAGATTATATTTTAAATCGGATCACTTTGTTATAACCGGATGAGCAAGAACAAATTCTTATCATCATTCTTCTCCGTCTTGGTTAACTCTGTCTATCTACAACCTAACTAGGATTTTCTTGACAGTATTATTTTTTGTTCCATCTTTCATATGATTTGACTAAACTCTTCTGTACTAGCCTCTTGGATAATTCTTTTTGTCCTTCCCGGTAATTGTTGAAAGTGCCTCATGGGTTGATTCAGGGAAGGTTCGAAAAGTAATTTATCCTTGTATTACGGAATCGGAAGTTTGCATCCAGATAAATACTGATGAGGCATGACTTCGGATAACAATATCATGGTTAAATATGTTTCTCGAATTCTACTGGACCACTCCTTAAGTATTTTGACTAACATCTTCTCCTTTATTTTGCAAAAAATTGTTTGGAAATATTTTACGGATTAGCCAAGTTAAGTTCAGGAACCTATATTATCTGGCATGGCAGCTGTGCACTGCAGTCATCCGTTATATTATGGAATAAGAAAGTTAATCGCAGCCAGATGCACACTAGCGCGATAGTAACTTCATGTGACATAATTACGGAGATATATGGTTCTTGCGTTTTACTTTGACTACGTCCTATGCATCTTGTTTGGCCTCGTACTATTCTTGAAAATATTTCAACAAATCTTTCCTGTCTTGCTTGACCCTTACCTTGCTTGAATATTGATATGGATTGTTAGACCCAGTCTTAGGCCCTTGATACCTTCTATTTTTGATGACTGAAATAGCCAGACCTTATTAACAGATTCTGTAGTGTAACTGTAATATGTTAATATGTGATTGTGATGAGTATATTTTTCTTGGGGATTCATTGGGTAAGCTTTTAGGACAGACATGAGTGACTGACTATAGTGGACTTAGAAACCATTAAGAATGATTAGTTTGATAGTATAGATTGATTTTAAGGTATCTAGAAAGAGTAATAAAATATTATATTTTTGTGACTATGGGTTAAGGACTAGAATCTTGTGCTTAGGTTCGAGGGTTGAGCATTGTAAGACTTTGATGACCAAGTGATTATTAGTTATCTACAAACCATTTACTTATGATCGATATATGGAATGAAATAGAAGGAGATAACATTGCATGCAAGATCGGAAGATAGGAGGAACAAAACATGGACATATGTACATGGGTAATAAAATAATTCGGTAAATGAATTAAGAGTTTGAATTTGAGGGTTTTTATTCAGGAGTTCTCGAGTAAAATAGAGAAGGCTCAATGCCAAGAATAAGTTTTGAAGGTATAATTTCATGGAGCTTATGATTTAATAGGATAAAGATACTTAGGAAGGGATAAGGAAACAAACAAATTGCTATTGAGATTAGAATTTTGGTTGATGGCCAAGTATTGCTGATATATAGTATCTCAAGGATGACCTATATTTTAGAATATATGTAAAGGTTCTTATTGATATGAAGATTCTTTGGGGTAAAATATATATAGTTTTTATGGAAGAAGTTTGTGGAACCTGAACCAAATGATTGTAGAGAGAAACAGCATAGGCAATCACAAAGGTAGCAGATTGAGTACTGTAACCATAGCAGTTGCATGTTTAGCTTGACCTATTAGATGATTTTAATTTCGAGGACGAAATTTTTATAAGGTAGGTAGGATTGTAAGCCCCTGAATTTAGGGCTTATTTTTTTTAATTTTATAATTCAATTATTGTAATAGATATGATTATTTGATTAAATGCTCTTTTCCATGCCTTTGATATTTGGAGTGTCAGGTATGTTCATCTCTGGAAACTTTCTTCATGAGTTTTGTAGTAGACAGGATTATCTTCAATTTGATATATCGTGTCCCACTCGAACTTGTTCCCTTGTACTCTTTTTGCTTCGTGCAAGTTTGGGTCAATTTAGACCATTTAATTATTAATTGATTTCTCACTCTTTTTCTTTATCCTCATAAGCACGTTACCATGACTTTTAATTTAGGAGCACCAGACTAGTCTTTTTCTTGAAACCAACTTCTCACGCCTGATCTACTTGAGACACTCTTCACCCATGACCTTCGTGTCCCACTCAGACACACCCTCTTGTGCTTCATTTCTTTCGCACAACTTTCGGGTCAAATTATGCCAATTAATTATCTACCGTAATTTGTGACCTGACTTCCAATTTAATTTCGGGATCTGACATCGATCCAACCTAGTCGAACCCAAATATGGACATAGCCCACATGAAGCCTACTACCCGCCTGACACCTGTGTTCCATTTATTTGAGCCCCCACATGCTACTTATTTTTCCATGATCATAATTACCTATTTTAATTCAAATATTTCACCATGTCCGATTTTGACCCGATCCTGCTCGACCGAACCCGAACCCAAGCTCCATGTTGTCCTCTCGTGACTACCCGAGCACCCCACATAAATTCTCTTTCTCCAATTTAAAAATATCTCTTTATATTCAAATATCTATTTCTCTCTCTATTTCATATATATATATAATATATATACATATATATATCCTCTCACATCACTCTCTCTCTCTCTCTCTTCCATTACTACACTCACCCCCCCTCCTGTACACGAGCAACACTCCCCCTCACCAGCACAACACCCCCCTCTCTCTATTCTCTCATTAATATCTCTCTCTCTCTCTCTCTCTCTCTCTCTCTCTCTCTCTCTCTCTCTTCTATACATAATATAACTCTCTCTCTCTCGCACACAACCTCTTCCATCAACACCACCACCCCACAGCCACTATTCCTTCTTCTTCTTCATATTCACCATCATCATCAGCTCACTCTCCTCCTCCTCCTCTCGACTTCACCTCCTCCTCCTTCCTAGCTCAAACCAACACCACCACCTCCACCATTTCACCATCACCACCAACCTCCTCCACCCTAGCCTTCGGCTGTGCCCACCATCGCACGCCACCCGTACGCTACGCACAGCCCCGCCGCCGTCGTCGTACCGGCCAGGCCGACCCCGTGCCGCTACAACGCTGCAGCAGCAGCCAACAATAGCAGCACGTGCGGCAGCAGCAACCGCGCGTGGTCGCGCCGTCCGCCGCCTCCGCACATCGCCGTGACCTTGCCCCATGCCGATGAACTCCGGGCGCACCTTCCCGTGGCAGCCAACGTCCTCCGGGACGTGACGTCTAGGCGATTCGTGCGTTTTGTACGGAATCTCGTCGACGCGCGCGCGAACGAGATTCAGAAATGGCGTTCCGTCGCAGCAACTTCGTGCACGTTTTTTGAGAAATCTGACCGTTAGATCGGCAATTTCTTCGCTCCATCACAATCTAGGTATATAACCCTTCACTTTCCTGAAATTTCACCCGTTAATTTCGTCGTTTGATACATCAAAACCGGCCACCAAGTTGACCGTTTAAATTGTGTAATTTTTGACAGTTTTGTGGAGCCAACTTCGTCGGTTCGTATCTCCTCCATCGCATCTCCGTCTGGCATGCTACCTATTCCTATACGAAGCTGGTATAACCCTCTTCCTACCCCTCCAGTTTTGTTTCATTGTGAGCACGTTTGGTTGGTTGAATTCGACGTCAAAGTTGGCCGTCCGAATTCGTAATTTCTAAGTTGTAAAATTCTATTTTTGAACCCGGGACTCCGGATTCAATTTCTGACACCACCAGTAGACTCGTGGCATCGTTCTGGCACGTTTTCATATAAAGTTTGTTAGATTTGGAGGACATGGGCCCTGGCTCATATTTCGATGTAAAGCGGACCCCACAGTCCGGGTCAACGGAACTTTTTGACGCCAGCTCATCGGAATCTAATTCCGGATATACCGTTGAGTTCGTATCGTCATTCTGAACTTGACATATTATTTGCTGAGTTTTGAGGACATTGGCTCCGACACGCTTTTTCGTGCAAATCGGTTCCCAATATCCGGGTCAACGGACCAATCTGAGATCGGGTCAACGGAATTCAATTCTGGATATACCGTTGGGTTCGTATCGTCATTCTGAATTTGTGGACATATAGTTTGTTAGATTTGGTAGACTAGTATTCTTGCACATTTTTTGGTGCAAAGCGGGTCCAACATGGACACCGTTTTGATCCGAAATTACCTTTTTGTCCCTGTGTCCAAATTGGACTTATAGATAGGCTATCCTAGCTGATTTGACCATTCTGGACACGTTGGTGATGTTGGTTTCACCATCTGACAACATCTGTAGGTTTTTACCCTATTATTATTATAATCTTTCTCTTTTGTTTGTATTTTGAGATCCATCGACTCCAGTGATTTCGCAATCACTGAAATTGACGTATTGACCCTGGGGATGTTTATAGAGACTAGTCTTGACCCTATTTGACCATGGTTGACTGCTTTAACTGAACGTCGAAGTAGAGTCAATATTTGACCTAGTTTGACCCAGAGTTGACCAGTTGACCAAAAGTTAACTGTAAGTCAACCCTTGACTTAGGTTGACATAGTTTGACTTGCTTTGACTTGCCTTGATCTAGTTTGACTTAGTATGACTTGATTTTACTTCCAAACCCTTATATTGATACAATATTTCACCTATAGGTCCACGAGGCACTGTTCTAGGACTCAGTTGACATATTCCACCAGATCTCAGGCGAGTACATTCTCTGATAACTTTTTCCAATTTATGATAACTATTATGATTCATGTACTTACTATAGATATGCTTATTCCTGACACATGGTTCTCACGGATTGGCATTCCTGGATCTCCACGAGAGATGTTACTCCTTGTTAGCTTGGGATGTATTGTGCAAGCTCCCTTGTAGCTCTTGCGCAATATATAGTCACCGATTCTAGAGAAGACTTGCTCCCTTCTCATAGAATCTCGTGCAGTGACGTGTCATGTTTGAATCCATTCTACCAGTTGGGGGTGGGGGAGTAGTAGCGTATGCCTGTGATCAAATCCATCTTACATTTCCGAACAGTGTTAGTCATATACCGCACTTATGACTAGCCAGGTCAGTTACTTACAGGTGCCCAAGCCGATCACAAGTTGAAACTACTACTCACACACATTGGATAGATGGCTTACCCTGATTTGTGTACATACCATGATCAGTTCTACTTTCCTGTTCTAGCTCTAGTTCTACAGCTTACCGTGCCATGATACATATATGTACACTCCATAATTTTATTGTATATGCTCTATTTACAGTCTTATGGCTTTTATTCTATCTTGAGATCTGTTATAAGATTTATGTACTCGTTCCATCCTGACTGGATATGTTGACAAAATTTTAGGAGTAGTTGTGCCCTCAGTATTGGACTTCATGATGTTGCTAGCTGAGGTGGATCTCACTATTCTTCTATGTGAGTTGCCTGGTAGTTATCCTTAGTGAGTTTTGTTGTTCCTTCTTTATTTTTCTGTATTATGATCATTGTAGATTCTAGTTGTTCTAGTTATATTGTTATTATTTTTTGTCTTATCTTCCTTAGTTTTTGTGATGTGACATGAGTACATTTCTAGTTATGGATCTTTAGATGTTGTAGTTAGTATCGGGTACTTGACAGCGCTCTACCGTCGATACTGCGGCGTAGGCTGGGCGTGGCCCACGTATTTGTACCCGTATATCCGGGTGCGGGTCGTGACATCAAATTAGGTCCAAACTTTGTCATACACAAACAAAACATGCTGGCCTCGGCTTGACTGAGCTCGGTCTGAGTTCTGCCCGAGTTTGGTCCGAATTCGTGTGTCGATCTGTCGGCGGATAGCACTAGTGTGGTCAACATATCAGCATCCAATTATTGGGTGAACAAATTTGAACTTCCAGGATTAGTGTTGGCTATTTTAGTTTTTCCTAAAACCCTAAATAAGATTCTATATATATGCGTTGAGGATGGTTGGCATGAGAAGCTGAATACGGAAGATTTAGGGGGGCAAGTCCATAAGAAATCTAAAACAATGTCCATATTTTTCTCTTAGGGCTCGCTGTTCGAGACTGTTGGAAGAGGAGATCTATTCGGGGGAGGCGTCTACTTTGTTCAGGAAGATCACTACAGGGTTGTGTGAGTGATTTCATTGTAATCTCTTTCTTTGTTTTCTTGAGTTCGGTGAGGGGATTGAACCTACGGACAAATTGTTCAATATATTTGTATTCAATTTTGTATTTTTTGGGAGTTATAAAGATTAAATTTGTCCAGGTGACATAGCCTCCGAACATATACTGTGTTTGATCTGTTGGCATTGTTAGATGTTAGTTCATTATCTTCAGATGTGTTGACATTGGTTTTTGCGACCGTGTTTGTGTGGCCAACATAAATTTCCAATTATATTATATAAAAGTAATAGTGAATTATGACATATTGGCGTAAAGAATATAAAATGTATTCATTATTCTATTTTTTGTAACAGTGGCAAAGTTTTTTCCCAAGCAATTTCATATAGAGTGATGAAATTTGGTATATTTATACAAAAGAGTATAAGTTTTGAATATTTACAAGGAAAGAGATGTGGCGCCATCTTAGATGGCACCAAATTTTTTAAATATGTGATGACATGAGAAAGTTAGATTTTCGCATCCCTAAATAAATTTAACTCCTTATCTTCAATCTTATTTTTTAAGTTTTTTTAAATCTTAGATATTTATTTAAATCTAATATTACAAAAATATGTTCAAATAAATAAGTTTAAAAATTAAAATTAATTTATCTTTGACGTGAGAAAGTTGATTTTCTCGTCCATAAATAAATTTAGCTCCTTTTATATACAATTTATCTTTTAACTTGGTTTCCAAATCTTAGATATTTGTTTAAATCTAATATTAAAAAAATATGTTAGAAAAAAAATCACTTAAATCTAATATTAGAAAAAACATTAAATCTTATATTAGAAAATATCTTAAAGATAAGTTAAAAATAATAATATAAAATCTTAAAAAAAAATTCCAATCTTATATATAATATTAAATCGTAGATAATTTTTTCAAATAAAATTTAAAACAAAGATAAGTTCTTAGATATTTTTTTTCAAATACAAAGGTGTTGAAATCGTAGATAACATTTTTTTTCCTACTAAATTTTTTTTAAACAGAAAGAGAAATATATACAAATGCTGCAAAAGGGAGCGAAGAAGCTCCATTGGCTGTTGGAAAAACTCCAACCCGCCTACAAAATATATGCGGGCCTAGAGAGGTCCGCCAAAAGTATAAAGACCGAAAAACACCAACTGAAGAAAAGTCCACAACAAAGACTACCGAGCATCCGTGCTCCCGCAAAACCGCCAAACCAATCAATGAAGGAAGCACCGAAGTGTGGAAGAAGATCCGAGTTCCGGTGGAAACCAACGTCCGAGACGCAAGAGCTTTTGCCACACCATTGTTTCCTTTCGGACAAAAAAACACGTCGGTATCGGAGGAAAGATAGGACTTGATAGTCCTGCAATTGTACTCAAGAGCCCATAAGAGTTTTCCTTTTCCAACCATCATGTTATATAGCTGTTCTGAGGAGAACTCAACCTCGCTAATCACCAGATTCTTCTCTTTGCAAAGAGTCAAACCCCATATGAGCGCGTTCACATCAGGAAGTACCGCGGTCCCGCATGGGGCGAGAATCTGGAATGCCATCCGCATATGGCCGTAATTTTCCTACTGAATTAGTTTTATAAAAAAAATTCCTAGTAAAATAAGCACAATACCATAATTTTTTTCCACAGTAAAATAAGCAAATGGAAAAAAAAAATTTAAGAAATTAATTTAGGCGTTTGATTGTCCTTATTTTCCTTAAAAAATTATTTTCCCTGGAAATTGATATCTTCCTAAGGGTTGGACCATTTATCTTAAATTTAGTTTAAATTGACATGATTTTCAAAGATAGAAAATAAAGATATGAAAATAAAGCATAAAAGATTATATTTGATACTAAATTATATGATATTTTAGTAAGTTATAGATATTTTTATATTCTCATTTGATAACTTATAATATTTTTTTTATATTCTCATCTGATAAATTATAAGATGTTTTTTTTTATCACCAAACATAATTTATGTTTAAAAACATATCCAAGAACTTATCTCTAAAGATATTTTAAATTTTATTTGAAAAAATTATTACAATTTCATATTATATCTAAGATCTGAGAATAAAATATTTAAGATTTTGAATTATTATTTTAAACCTTTTTTTTTTCTAATATTAGGTTTAAATAAATATCTAAGATGTGAAAAAAAAAATTAAAAGATAAAATTGTATATAAAGAGTTAAATTGAAAATCTAACTTTCTCACATAACCACAAATTTAAAAAAATTAAAAAAAACACCACATCCTAGAAGAAAAAAAAATTGGACATCATCTAAGATGGCGTCACTTCTCTTTTGTTGTAAATATTCAAAACTTCTACTCTTTTTTATAAATATACCAAATTTCATCACTCTAGATGAAATTTTTTTATTTTATTTTTTGAAGTAAATGGAGTAATATTAATTCGAAGAAGTGTAAGAGAAGACAAGGTTTGCGTCTTCATCAGAGAGAAAGCTGGTTAATACAACTCAGAGGTGAGTGGACATGAAAATTAGCAGAATTATGAAGGCTAAATTCAGATCGCTGTGAGTGAGTCCCCTTCAATAATAACGCTCTTTGCAGCGAATTGTCTCGACACTAAAACACCTTGATGGATGGTTTGTATCTCAGCTAATAGGCTACTCTCACCCTCATAAGTAGGAGATGAATACCATTCTTTAGCTGCCGCAAAGAAGTTACCATTTGAGTCCCTAGCGACGGCCCCTGCTGCTACGGATGAGGAGGAGGTGGCTCTGTCGACATTGATTTTAATGAAGCCAGGTGGAGGGGGGTGCCCATTGCATTGTCATAGTAGCTACTTGGCGCATGTCTTCGATATGATCCATAAGTCTGTACTGACTCCCTGTGTAGGCGCTATGCATATAGGTGGCATGTCGAAGCATCTGCTGCACAATCGGAGCTTCATGTCGATCGAAACACACAATCACATCTATCTTTCCAAATATGGTCCGAAGAAGAGCTGCTCCCCCATCCTGAATGCTTCATGAGAGAGGGGGTCCTTCAACCACGCCTCAATCAATTTGTGTACATCGTGATGACTATCAATTCGAAGTCCCACAGGGCTGGGAAACCAAGTACCCTTGGCTACATGACAATGTATGAAGAAATGATTATCATCTTCACGTCCAAGCTCCCTAACCCAAGTGATTAGAGAGGGGAGCTTACTTGGAGGAGGTCCCAAGTTCGAGCCCTCTCGTGGACATGGTATGGCTGGGTGGTCGCGAGACGGCCACGGTCCCAAGCTGACGGCTTCAAAAAATGGACAAAAAAAAAAGTTTATCATCTTCATCATATAGGAGACAGAATGGGCAGAGCTTGTTGATGGTAGGAATGTGCTTGTTAAGGGCTGTAAAAAGTGGGAGAGCATTACGCATAAGTCACCAACATAAATACCTGGATCCTTGGGGAGATAGTGTTCATATTCTAGAGATGCCTCCAAATGGTTTGGGCATGAGCAATGAGTGGGCTACCTGGTTCATGCCTATGCAAGGCTTCGTATAAGGATTTAGGGGAAAAAAGTACCATTCCTTGAGCTGGTCTAAATAAGAGTGTCAGTGCCATCCCCCTCTTTGAGATTAATTTTGATGATGACCTTGTATCCATAGGGTGAAAGAGAGAGTGTATTAGCGAGTAATTCCATGTTCTCGCTAGAGGGTCCATAAGATCTTGAACAAGCTTTGGTCCATTGGGGGGCAAGCGACAAGCAGAGACTCTGAAGGCCGGTAGTTCAGGAACCCATGGGTCTTCTAGAATGTCCGCCCAGCCTCCTCTGATCCTCCAACATGTACTACGTATACGCACCATATTACGCCACATATCCAAGATACTTGCTATAGTGTTAGAATTATTCAATAATAGGGACCACACATATAAATTTAATTGTGTTGGACTATCTAAATAATTAAGCTAAATTAAAGTAGTCCATTTGAAAAATTGGCTTAAGGGGTATAATTGTCATGGAAATAATGCGTAGATATCGGAGATAAATCTAATTTGGAAAAACTATACTTTTGGCCACTGAATATTTGCATGACCAAAGTTTTAGTGACTCAAAAATATTTTTCAAAAATTTAGTCACTGAATGTTTGGTCTACCAAAAAAATGGTCACTCTGTTAAATTGTTGTTTATTTTATTAACATTTTTTGTTGACATAGCATGTTATGTGTCATGTCAGTCGTTAAGTATGACGTGGCACATTTACGTGAGCTATTTTTAGATTTTATTTTTCAAAAATTCGTTTGGGTATTAAATTTTTTTAAAAAAATAAAAATAAAATACCATGTCATAAACATATTGAACCATGACACATAACTAAATACCCAAACGAATTCTTTTGCAAAATAAAATCCAAAAATAGCCCACGGAAATGTGTCATGTCATACTTAACGACTGACATAGCACATAACATGCTATGTCAACAAAAATCGTTAATAAAACAAATAACAATTTAACATAGTGACCATTTTTTGGAAGACCAAACATTCAGTGACTAAATTTTTTAAAAATATCTTTGAGTGACTAAAACTTTGGTCAGACAAACATTCAGTGACCAAAAGTATAGTTTTTTCCAATCTAATTTGATGAGAGACCAAATTAGAAATATCAAAAAAAATTATATATATATATATATATATATATATATATATATATATATGTATATATATATATTTTATATATATATATGTATATATATATATATTTTATATATATATATATATATATATATATATATATATATATATATATATATATATATATATATAATCCCATAAAAAGATGTCTACTTCGAGATCCATCAAGCCAATCAATGTATTTAGGTATGCTTCCACATATTTTGTTCATCTCATGAATCAACGGGCACGAAAATATTTCATCACAAGTGGTATCGGAACCTCTCTTGTTTCAATCATGAGTTTGAAGTTTCGGATTTTTTTTAGAAACATTAAATTATTAGATCTAATTTAATTTTGGGTTCCGATTATTTGATCAATTTTTTTTATGCACCAAGTTCATAAAGAACAGCAGTTTATCAAAATAATTGTTTTTAATAATTATGCAATTGATAGTCTGTATAAAGTTTAAAATTTCGGTTTTGCTCTACGAGAGCTATGGCTTATATTTTTTGTTGTTGGTATTTTGGTTGCGAGGATCGAAGTGATTCTTCTCTCACTTTGACGTTTGTTTCTGTTGGAGTGTAAGGATTGGAAATTATATTGTCTTGGACTGATAAAGGACATGGTTTCAAGAACGGATGGTTCTCTATATTTGTTGAAATTGGACCATTGTCCTGGTAATAGCCGAAACAAATTATCAACCTATGCTGGAGTAAATACGGAGAATTACCAAACTCATCTTGCTTTCAGTATTATCATTCACAATAATTGTTGAATTGGATTCATAGGAAAACTTGTTTAGACAGAAACATCGTTTGAGAGTGACCAACGGCTTAAAGAGCATTTGGTACGCGGTATTTTTTTTTCTTTCCGGAAAAATTTAGGCTGAAAATCTATTACCATGTTTGTTTGAACTATAAAAAATTTATTTCCAGAAATTAAAAATACCCAGATAAATAGTTTACCCATAAAACATGAGAATCATATCCTTTACGAATAGGTGGCTATTTTTTTTTTTTTTGTCCAGGCAAAAAAAAAAATTTTAAAACGTTTTTTCGACTTTTTTGAACTTTTTTTCGTTTTTTGTCGTTTTTGTTGTTTTTGTCGTTTTTTTTTTTCGTTTTTTGTCACTTGTTTGTCTTTTTTGTCGTTTTTATCAATTTTTGTCGCTTTTTGTCATTTTTTAGTCTTTTTGTTGTTTTTTTATCATTTTTTGTTATTTTGTCCTTTTTGTCTTTTATCAATTTTTGTCGTTTTTACCGGTTTTTGTCGTTTCTCTTTTTTTAAGTAGTTTTTGTCCAATTTTTTTGTCTATTTTTGTTTCATGTTGTCTTTTTTTGTCGTTTTTGTCTTTTTTTTTTGTCTTTTTGTCGTTTTTATCGTTTTTTTTTTGTTGTTTTTTCTTTTTTTCATTTTTGTCTCTTTTTGTCGCTTTTATACCGGTTTTTACCGATTTTTACCATTTTTGTCGTTTTTAAGCAGTTTTTTGTCCTTTTTTGTTGTTTTTTTTTTTGTCATTTTTGTTGCTTTTTGTCATTTTTTCTCTCTTTTTCTCTTTTTGTCGTTTTTGTTGTTTTTTATCGTTTTATCTTTTTTGTCGTTTTTGTTTCTTTTTATCGTTTTTGTCGCTTTTGACCTTTTTGTCGTTTTGTCATTTTTTTTGTCGTTTTTGCTTCTTTTTTGTCGTTTTTTTTTGTCATTTTTTTGTCTCTTTTATCTTTTTTTTTATCGTTTTAACCAATTTTTGTCGTTTTTTGTTGCATTTTGTCGTTTTTAGTAGTTTTTGTCCCTTTTTTAAGTTTTTGTTGCTTTTTGTCGTTTTTTGTTGTTTTTTGTTATTTTTTGTCCTTTTTTTGGCTCTTTTGTCTCTTTTTTGTAATTTTTAACCAGTTTTTATCGTTTTTTGTTGTCTTTTTTTCGTCTTTTATCGTTTTTTAGTAGTTTTTTGTCTTTTTTCGATTTTTGTTGCTTTTTGTCTTTTTTGTTGTCTTTTGTCGTTTTCGTCTCCTCTTTTTTGTTGTTTTTTTACCGATTTTTGTCGTTTTTGTTGTCTTGTCTTTTTTATCGTCATTCTTTAGTTGTTTGTTGACGTTCTTTGGTTATTTTTTGTTGTTTTTGTTTCTTTTTTTCCTTTTTTTCGTTTTTTTGTTTTTGTCCTTTTTTTGTGTTTTTGTCGTCTTGTCTTTTTTGTCGTTTTTTAATTTCGTTATTTTTTGGTCATTTTTATCGTTTTTTTGTTGTTTTTGTTGTCTTTTTTGTCTTTTTGTGGTCTTTTTTTTATCATTTTTTTTGTGTTTTTTTGGTTTTTTGGTTTTGACTTTTTTTTCATTTATGTCGTTTTGGTCTTTTTGGGCCTTGTCTTTTTGTCTTTTTTTTGTATTTTGGTCGTTTTTTTTTCTTTCTTTCTTTTTTTCGTTTTTACTTTTTTTTTCCTTTCCTTTTTTGGCATTTTTCGTTTTTGGATTTTTTTTTCCCATTTTTTATTTTTTATCATTTTTATTTTTTATTTGGGGAATATTTATATAGTCACCAGACATGGGAATGCAATTTTCGTAAAATTTAATTAGGGTGTGTTTGATTGGGGTTTTTTTTCCATGGAAAATATTAGGGTGTGTTCGAGCCAAAATTGCAGCTTTGACAACTCAATTCAGGCTTACCTGCCAAATGATAGACAGTGGATAAAGCAGCGCATGTTTCAGCACCTTAGGAAGCTTGCTTCACATTAGGTATCACGAGTGCTGAACTGTTTGCGCAGAATTTGATTGTCTTGTTGTCTATTATGGTTAGCTCCCTTATGTTCATGTATGGGAAATGGTGAGATTTGGGTGTGTACATTCAAGTCAAAATCTTTGGCTGTATGATGGTTACTACAGATATTTCAGTTTATACATTGTTTTATCTCATAATATAGAAGGAAGATGCAATTTACAAGGTTGTGTTGTTTTTTTTTAAGTTGTTTATGTTTATGTATTCATCACCACATCAATTCATCAACAAGCTAGTGTTTTGATCTCTTGGAAGAGCAGAACCATCTCAGAACCATCCTGTACACATCAATTCATCAATTCATCAATTCCAATTTGCGGAACTATGACTTGCTTACCAGCGCAATATGCAGAACCATCTCAGAAAAAAGTTTCTTCTGATATTAATCCTTTATCACACTTGTAAAATAAAGAATCGACATTTTGGCCGCGTAGGCATGATTGGAGAATCTTCACTTACTCCTTGTTTGTTTGTTTGTTTGTTTAGGATGTAGGACAATCCTGGTGTTGTTTCAGAATATGACCTGTTGAACATAAGGCCTCAACTAAGCATCAAGTTTTTGCTTCTTTTCTTCTCCTTCTTAGGAATGACTATGAGATGCTGTTGGTACTCAGTTTATTGTTTATGAATATTTATGTTTGTTAGTGCATGAATATTGTTTATGTTTCCATTGTTCTAACAGTTAATATGGCAAGCCAACAAGTTGGACCCCAAGTCAAAAACAATGTGAGGAAGCAAGTTAGGTGGACTGAAAATATGGATCAAGTACTAATTAATGGTCTTCTTGAGTTAGTGCTTGCCGGACCAAAGTGAACCGGAAAGGGGTTCAAGTCCGAGGAGTTTACAAAGGTTAAAATGCTATAGTTTTCTTCCTTTGAATAATATTTAAAATGTGAGAATGGCGAATGTATCATTGATGTATTTGATGCTCTACTGCAGGTTATAGAGAAAGTGAGGGAAGCATGTCATATTTCTGTTTCTGTTGACAATGTGAGGGGTAGATTGAAGACGTTAAAAAAGGATTGTGATGACATTACAGAGTGTTCAAAACTAGCGGCTTTGGATTGGACTCTAGCGGACGAGTTTCAGCCGATCCCATCACTTGGGAGACTTATATTAAGGTAAGACTTTTATTACATTAATGTCTCTTAAGATGAATTATCTTGTTCATCTATTTCTTGTCCTTTGCAATTTGAAGTTCTTCCATTTGCTTAGCTTCAGCTTCAATGAACATGCCGTAGCTTCTACTATCATAGATTAATTTTTCATTCAGCCTCATCTCTGAACTGAGCAATTCCTTTGCTTGCTTTAGTTCAAGCTGAAAGTAATCAATCAGCATAATTCTCTCCAACTCCTTTGCTTCCTTCAATTCAAGATGAAAGTAATCAGCTAAAAAAGTTTTTTCCAAGACCACTTCCCCTAAATAGGTCATTTCATCCAGCTTTACTTGCTGCTGCAATTGAACAATTGCTCCTGCAGCATTATGCAACTCTTCCTCCATCGCTGCAACGAAAGCAGACTTTTCTTCCTCTGCTTCAACAACCACCAGGTTAGATGAAATGACTAATGCATTCAGCTCTGAAACATGAATGACTAATGCATTCCTGCAGTCATCTATTTCTTTTAACATGAATGACTAATGCATTCCTGCAGTCATCTATTTCTTTTACTTTGTTTTTGAATGCTTGTAAGGAGTGTGTGATGCTTTGGCAGCAATTTCTGATACACCTGCAGTCATCTGATACTATGTTTTGTTACAATTTTGTTCAGTCATATTTATGATACTCCTACACCTGAAATGTGTAGGTTTTGTAGGGAGGGTAAATAAGTAATTTGGACTCTAAGAGCCTCCTATTGTGAGAGAAGTGCTCTGGACCACAACTATGTCTTTCTATTTCACTGATCTATACTTGTGATTGGCATTACTTTTGGTTGCTGATATATAATCGTTGATTAGAGTATTTCTGACCTCTTATGGTCAGTAGTGTTTGAAGAGTAGAGACTGAGTTAGCTTTAGGAAAGAAAGTCTGTATAATCATCACTTTGTGAATATAATTTGTTTGCAGTTTGCTTTTGGGTTGACTAAACACTGAAAGTTGAGTGAACTTTTCTTCTAACCCAAGTGTGAAATAGGTTTTTATACATGTTCTTTGTTGATGCTCATCTGTTCTCAGAATGCATATAGGATGTGAACTTGTAATTTCTTGTCAGCAATTTCTTGCAATACAAATATTATGTGAGGGCTCCTGAACTCATATTTCTGATTTTTTTTTTGTTAGATTTTAAACTTTGCTTTCTCAAATGTGAACTTTCAGGAAAAATCTGATGGAGCAAAGATGAAGGGAAAACTATGCCCTAGATACTATGATTTGCTTACGGTATTTGGTAATGACGCCGCGACAGGTGATCGAGCGGTCTCGGGAATGATTTTCCTCCAATGAGTGAACCCGTAGATGAGTTGGAGGGAGAAATGATGTGGAGGAAACATAACCAAGTCTTTCCATAAATTCGCATCGGTCAGTGCAAGGGGGTCCTCCACAACGACGGAAGCGTGCAAAACCGATGGAAGATGCTGCATTGGCCCTTGCGAAGATAGCGAAGTCCTCCGAGATGATTGCCGTTGCTTTCGACAAACAAGCCGTTGCTTCGACAAACAAGCATCACAAAATTATGTGAATGGACAAGCACTCTTGGAAAGGCTAAAAGAGATAGACCTCGACCAAGGAGATGTAATAGATTTGATGGAAGTGTTTGAGAGGGACGAAAAGACGGGAAAGTTCTTCCTTGAGATCACGGATCTAGAGTTCCGACGATTATGGGTCTATCATAAGCTTGGACGGGATCCTCCCCGTTGATATTTTTTTAGCATTTCATTTTAGAACGATGGGTGTGTTGGATATATATTTTTTTATATGGTAAGGAATGACTATAGCAAACTTGGACATTTGTGATAAAGATCCTTCTTTTTTTGTCAGTTGAGTATTGTTTATTTTATGTTTGATTGATATAATTTTTTGTTGTTTGTTGAATGATTGTGGGGAGTTGGGATGGATTGATATGCGATTATTGTTGTACAATCATTTTGAATGCTTCCTAAGTTTGTCCGAATTATCTATATCAAGTGTATAATGTTGATTTTTTTTTTTTTTTTTTTGTATAATATAATGTTGAATTGAGTATTGTGGATGCGGAAAATTTAAGTTTTTAATGGAAAATGTAAATTTTCCATGGAAAAAAAGTACAACCAAACAACAAAATATCCTTTCCATGTAAAATTGACTATTTTCGTGGAAAATAAAGCCAATCAAACACCAAAATTATGTTTTCCGTGAAAATTTATTTGATTTTCCATGGGAAAAAATTGCAATCAAACACCGCTATTATGGAAAATTTTAAATTCCATGAAATTTTTTTCTAGTAAAATAAGTCCGTGGAATTAATTTCTTTTCCACGCATTTTTCATCTTGCAATCAAACGCACCCTTACTTGAAATTTAATTTTCGAGAATATAAATTTTTCGGTTATATAGTATTTTGCATACCAAACTCCTCCTAAGATGTGATTCCCTTTAAAAGAAGACACTAACTCTCTTCTAGCAAGGACGGACGTAGGACTTATAATTTTTTGGTTGATGCATGATAGGCAACAAATAAAGTATTAGAATATCTCCAGCCATTGAAGCTTGACGATGGAAAATAAGTATGATACAGTAGGAATCATAAAAACAAATTATTTTATTGATTTGCTTTTATGTAGAATATTTTTGGGCCAAAATATGACGGCATAAGAAAAGTATTTCAGACAAAGTATTGTGGTTGATCATGATTTAGTTTTGAGACCTAAACTGTATGATTATTTTATTTGATATAATTTGTTGATGTATGTATCTTCAATATATAGATTATTTGGATAAATGACAAAAAAATTCTTCCTAGATTGGCCATTTTTGCGAAAAAGATCCCATGCTCTTAAATTTCCCACTATTTATTTTTTGTTGCAAAAAATCCCCAAACGACAATTTTATCCCTCCCTCCCTCCTTCCTTGACCGTTTGGGGAGGGGCTGGGTGGCCGGTGGCCTCACGGGGAGGGCTATGTGAGGCCGGGGCGAGGGCGGGAGAGGGCCGTGCGAGGCCGACAAGGTCGGAGGGGAGGCTCGCGGAGGACGGGCGGGGCTGGGGGCTCGCCGCCAAGGGGAGGGCCGGCGGGGGGAGGACAGGGGGGTCGGGCGGAGCAGGGCAGAGGGGGCAGGGCTGGCGAGGGGAAGGGCAGGGGCGGTCGGACGGGGCTGGGGGGTCGCCGCTGCCACCGGGGGGAAGAGTGGACCCCTCCCCCTTCCTCGGCCGTTGGGGGAGGGGCTGGGTGGCCGGCGGCCCCATGGAGAGTGCTGCGTGGGGCCGGGGCGAGGGTGGGGAAGGACAGCGGGAGGCCGACTATTGTGTCCCGTCCCGCTCAGTCAATCGGAGGAATCGAAACGCCGACGGCGTTCGGACTTAGCCTTACAATGGCTGCTCGAAGACATCGCTCGGTCAAGGCGACCGCTCGCTCAGGTAGGGTAGTTTCGGTGAACTTGTCTCATCTTAGCCTTCACATAATAAATCGCATATTTTCAACTTGCACAAGTAGGCTTGATAAAAAAGAGACGAATCCACATAGTTGAAGGGAGTAATCCGAAGGGTCGAATTGAGTTAGAATATGGAAAGGTCCAACGGTTGGCTTAAAGTTGGTGCACGGCGTGCTTTGAAAATGACACTCGATCCTTCGTCCCGTGGCTTGGGAGAAGGAAAGTTGGTTGAGTAGACGAAGTTATGAACGTAGCCTAAGTCATAGGCGTCGCCCGCATGAATGCTTGATAAAGCATGCACGATCCATTGTCCAAGGCTTGGCATAGCCTTTGTTAAGCTGCATTACACAGCTTGTGGCATAAGTCTAGGCACCTCAAATAATTTGGTTGTTCAAAGTCGAATGCGTAAATGGCACGTTCCTACGATGCAAGGCTTAAGCAGCCTTTGCTCGTCAAGTTGTTGCAAAGTAAGTTAGACAAGTTATGTTAAGCTATCAGGAGTAGTGGCAAGCACGGTCCTATGAGTTCTACGGCTGGGTATAACCATATAGTCTCACGATCGTAAGGTCCGTCATATAGAGTATGACTTGGGCGGTGGTGTCACATAGAGTTTTATGTTGGTTTAAGACACGATGTCACAGACTTAGTGATTTAAGGCACGGGTCACGGTTGATTCATTAAGTTTGGAAAGTGCTTCAAATAGTTGTTCTTGAGTTGTGAAATGATAGGATAAGAAAGAAGAATGCTCGCGACTGGGTCATCGATGCAAGAAATAAGAATGCTCGCGACTGGGTCGTCGAGGCATGGTCTCAGATTTGAGAAGTATTGAACTTGGCCCTGAAAGAGATGGTAACACTAGAGGTAGAACGACTGTGTGAGACGTCAGTTTGAGTCTAGTCTTGTATGGTCATGGACAACTTGTCGACAAGGTAAATTTGTTTCCTCGGACGATAACCTGGGGCCTCAACAGGACCGTTCCGGCCTAGGAGGAAATCATGGGTGAATGTGAGCGGGATAGCTGAGCCTGGGGCAAAGTATTTGGTGGACGCTCATTGCTAGCTACCCGCTTTGACCGGTCTATCCTATACTCAGCTAAAAGGGAGTCCACAATGGCTCTGGGAGCCAGTGACCAATTCATATAGATGAGTCGGCATGGCGGCGATCCGCGTGTATGCCTTTGGATTGAGTCGAGGTGTTCACTATATCAATGAGTCGAGTTGAATGCGTGTACGATCGGAAGACAATATTTGGGCCTAAGATTGGCTGCAAAAAAGACACCGTGCTTCGGTACAAGATGTAGCGTCAAGTCTTAAGTTGTCGGCATATAAGTTGATAAGTTGGTTTGAGTCGTTGGAGTTTAAGTCAGGAAACCGCCGCAAGGCAAAGTTGGTTGAGTGACACTAAGTTCACAAGTCTCGATTGGGTCAGTTGGTGATCAAAGTAGCAAGGGCCGCGAGGCGACGATATGGTTAAGTCACAACTGAGTTGCGAGGCACGGCATGATGGATTCATAGCACGATCACATGGAAATAGAGTCTCATCGCGTAGTTGCGTCTCTGATTTTGGCCGAAAGGCAAACACGATTTGATAGGTAAACGTTGCTGAGTTAACGTTGATGCAAGCACGGGATGATCTTGAGACACAAAATAGGCCAAGGCATCTGTCCTAAAACAGATCCTAAGGCAAGACTAGTAAGATTCTTAAAGGGACTATGCTGCACAAATTAAATCAAACGTGTCAGTTTTGTATGGCTGGGCGAGGAGCTCATTCCACCAGTACAGTTGAGTACTGACACCCACATAGTTTTTATGTACAGGTACAGGTAGAAGCTCGTGGCGTGGAGCTCGCTTGGGTGCGTCGAGGCACGGAGTTCCTTGGCGATTCGAAGCGTGCGACCGCATGGAGTCAAGACTTATAGGGGACATAATGTATGGACGTCACCTTCCAAAGCATCCGCTGGCTCAAGACTTATATTGAGATATGAGAGACAGTTGAGTGACTTGTAATGTTAGAAGAGTGAGCTTGAGTGACTTGTAATCTTGGTCTTGCGCCCCATTGTAACCTTTGTTTCAATATCAATAAAGAGCTTCTTTTGAATAACTTGTTTTGTTCTAAATTTCGCTGGCATATTCAATGTCTCTGCATGGGACTTCTGTGCGACGACCCGTCGCAGCCGCTAAAATCGGCCGTTTTGGAATCCGTCTTGCACGAGCGAAAATCTAGGCTCGTGCGGTATCACGTCTTAGCGAGGACGATCGCTCCTACGGGAGCGGGACGTGACACCGACGAGTGCGGGGAAGGCCGTACGGGGTCGATGAGGTCGAGGAGGAGGCTCGCGGGGGACGGGTGGGGCTGGGGGCTCGCCACGGGGGGAGGGCCGGCGGGGGGAGGGGGGGGGAGGGGTCGAACGGAAGGAGAGCAGGGGCCAGGGACGGCAGGGGGTCGGGCGGGGCTGGGGGGTCGCCGCCGCCACCGAGGGAAGTGGGGGAGGCAGGGGCATTTTCGGGATTAAATTTTTAAATTTGACTGGAGGGGCCTTATTGAGCGGATTTGTAATCTAAGGAGGGCGAATTGCTAAAAATCACTAATAGGTCTTAATTTGCAAAAGTCGGGTATCTAACGAGAGATTTTTTGTCATTTACCCTAGATTATTTTATTATAATCTTTAGGGATTATTTGATGTAATATTTTGATATATATTCAGTAGAATCTAATATGTTGATTATTGATTATTTAATTAAAATATAGATGTACAAAAGGATTTATGATTATTTAATTCAATATACATGTTCATAAGGATTCAGTTACATAAGAATTTACTCAACATTAAAAAAATTTGGTGCCTTTTGTGTCACGTCCCGACTCATCCAATCGGTCGTCATCGCCTTGACTCGAGATGAATCGATCCCACGAGTCGGGAAATCGTACATGCCTTTATTGGACTTGTACAAGGCAAGAATGTGCGTTTGAAATTTTTTTAAGATGACACGTTAAAATTAAACAGTGCAGAGAGTTGAAGACATAGAATAGGAAAAAATTTAGCTTTTCATTCATAAAACTTGCAAAGTATGTGCAAGGTCATTTTTACATTACATATGCCATTGTGGCTACATCTTTGAACAAAAGAAAATCTCGACAAGCTGCCATGAAATAATTCTTGTCGTTCCATACATTCATGTCCCTTTATACATTGAACAAAATGCCTTCGATCTGAATCGGGCTTCAAAATACTTCAAAGTAGGAGAGCTTCGTGCAGCCTCCCTTCTTCAGCTTCAGTCTAGTCTCGAGCTCCCGTATCGTACTCGTTACCTGGGGAGTTGGGGGTTAGTACACTTGCTAGTGGATGGGAACCTACTCGTCTAAACCGACACTGCTTATTAAGGATTTTAGCATACGAAGTGATCTTTCTAATTAGAACTATATGAATTGCAGTTCAAATCGAAGGCACATTTTAAACAGTAACAACATAACCAATTTCAACTTATCTTACCAAGGCCGAGCTCCTTTCCTGCAAAATATACATAATACTTACCACCTACACAAGACAATAGGTGAGCATGCAATCTATCTAATATGTGGTCATTGGTGATATCGACACCCTGAAGGACGATTACGTAGCATTGCGATGCGCCCTACCAGTCCAGGTTGCGAGCCTAACTGGAGGTCTCGTAATGCCTCGTGCCGAAGCACGATTCCATAATTTCCTCCGAGGCCGATTCGGTCCCACCGCCTGGGTACCGTCTCGAGGAAAGCTCACCTTGTGCACAAGTCGTCCATGACCATGCGAATGTATGAACAGTTTAATATGTATGAAGTAAATTGCATAGCGTAGAAATTATTAAACCACATAATCATTTCTACTCGTGTAAGGGTTTTTTCCCGAAGCCGTACGTTCTGATTTAGTATCCTGTAGGCACCAAATTCTCCGAGGCGTAATATACCGCAACCAAGGTTTCTTCCTTATTTTTGCAAAACATGAAATAAATTCTATCTCTTTCCTAGAACATTATATTTTCTCTACTTAGTGTGAAACTTATAGATTCGGAGTTAACTTCTCTAAGTTGCTATATTATCCCAGGTTCTTGATCTTAGTGGCAAAGTATACATCCAGTTAGCATCATCGATTTGAACGTTGAACTTTAAGAATTTTGTTGGCAGAAATGAGTAGAAAAGAATGGGCCGAAGAACCACCCAACTAGAGAGATTGCGCCGAGAGTAGGAGAATGGCACGAACTCCTGTATTGGCACGAGCATCGAATTAGAATCCTTTCTTCGACATTCCCAAAGACGCAATTCAGAAATCGACGCGAAAGCACACTTATCAAACCCACACAACAATTCATTTAGAAAACCAACAAAACCAACAGCAGACTGGTTGCGTCACTATCTTTAGAGTTCATTCGCCAAGACACAGCCTACTGCATCTAGGACTTATTTTAGCAGTAGCCGATCCATTAGTTGGAACGGTACTCATATTATTCGTCCAAATCGATTTTATTGATGCCATAGTTTTGTATACCAAACTCGTCGCTGTGTCAGACTATCCATCTATGTTCCCGACCATGTCTGACTTGCCACGAGCCTATTACATAATACTTCACCCCAACGGAGCGGGACACTACATAATATACCACTAAGAAAAATTTTCGTACCGAAACTTAAAAACAAGGGTTTGACCTTCGTCGGCGAAGAGTGAAGGGTACTTCTCCTTATCTCCTCCTCTAGTTCCTATGTCGACTCCTCAACTGAATGGTTGCGCCAGAGTAGGCCAACCAAGGACATCGATGGCTCTGTAGGATTTTCTTATAGTCCAAAATTTGTACGGGCTCCTCCAAGTATGATAGATCGCCGCGCAGCTCCAACTGATCAAAACACCCATGACTTGGGTCATGCATGTACTTCCGAAGTTGGAGACATGGAAGACGTCGTGCACTTCAGCCATGGCAGGAGGTAAAGCAATCCGGTAAGCAACTGTCGCCACTCTTTCGAGAATCTCGAAGGGCCCTATGAATCTCAGACTCAGTTTTTCTTTACCCCGAATCGCATGACGCCCGCATAGACGTCACCTTCAGAAACACATGGTCCCCAACCATGAACTCTAACGGTCGTCGACGAGTATCTGCATAACTCTTCTGTCGACTCTGAGCAATACGGAGCCTATCTCGAATCATGCGGACCTTCTCAACGGCTTGTTCGACTAGTTCTAGCCCGATCACCTGTCGCTCCTCGACTTCGTCCCAGCAAATCGGAGATCGGCACTTCCTCCCGTAAAGTGCCTCGTAGGGAGCCATCTGGATGCTCGATTGATAACTGTTGTTGTGTAGCTCCCTTCCCAGAAATTTGAAATATTTTATTATTATTTATTTTATTTAAATGGTGATTTTTTAGATTTTATAAATAATTAATTAGTTAATTATTACGGTAGATTATTTAGTCATGGTTAGGAATTGGAGTACAAGGTGACTAGCAATCGTGGCACGGATAGTGCAGTGACGTGCTTTGACTGTGTTAGCCCTGATAGGGAAGACCGAGCCATAGTGATGTCCTAACTAGAAAAACCAGTCCAAGTTGCGACAACCTCTAAATAGTTTAATTAATCATTATTAATATTTTGACGTTTAAGTGACCCGGTGGTACCAAACTGGTCCGAACTGGACCCGGATCGGACCAAGCCCATATAGGCATGCAGCGAGACTAAAAACACCGGGTAAACATATTTATTTATGTGCAAATACTTTGTATATATTTTGGAAAATGCCTAAATTTTCTAAATATAATTACACGAAAATAGTATTAATAAGATCAGTTGGATTTTGGAGTATTGATACAATTTTCTGGAGCCCAGTAATGGGGTATATGATTCCCATCCCGGAACCACTATTGAATATTATTGGAATTACTATTATTATTAATTTTACTCTTGTGGTTATGAGTATAAATTACTTATTATTATTAGTTATTATATTTATCTTATCTATATATATTATATATTATATATCTATATATATATATATATATATATATATATGTGTGTGTGTGTGGTGTGTGTGTGTGTGTGGTGTGTGTGTGTGGGTGTGTACATATTTATATAGGCCTAAAATGGGTCTAGACTAGGAAAAGAATATTATGGAGTAGTTAGACATATTTATATATAAAAATATTGTGCATGTATATATATATATATATATATATATATATATATATATATATATATATATTATTGTGTGTGTTGTGGTGGTGTGTGTGTGTGCGTGTGTGTGTGTGTGTGTGTGTATTAGTTATATTAATAAGTGAACAAAAGAACAAAACCTTATCAAACCAACCCCCACCCCTTTAATCCCCCAGTGGGCCGACCCCAGCCGAGCAACTCAGTTTTCCCCTATAACCCAGCAAGCCCAACCAGAGTGGCAGTTATATATGTATACAGTAGATCAAGAGGGAGCGGATGCGAAAACATTGCGAACCCTAACGCCGTCACCTCGACACCAGCACCGCGTGCGCCTGGGCATCATCGGCGGTCGGCCAAGCCGCCACGGCCGTGCTGGAGCGCGCGCACGCGCAAGCCGCTCGGACAGTGACAGCAGTAATCGTAGCCGCGGGAGGCGACTTCGCGACGAGGTTACGTCGTATACGCTCATCCTTTTAACGAGTCGTTTCTTCAGATGAAAACCCGACACAACCCCCTTTTACTCTGTTCAATTACTTTTCAAATATCTACCTTCGATCGATCGAAAATTCGACACGAAGTTGAGAGAAATCAGTCCAAAAATAGAACACGATATAGTCCAAACCCCTGATTTGGAAGGCGACAAATCGCCAATCCTTTGACTGTCTCAAAATTATGTTTGAATAGCTTATAGACAACCTATAGGCCATCACAAATTTTTTTACAGAAGCCAAAATCATCGACGACATGTCGAGAAACGAATCCCAAAGTTTACCAAAAACCTGTTTTAAAAACAACAAAATCCTTCGATACGACGTGCGTCCCGCCAATCCGGACGATGTAGTCACGAACCGAAAGCATCGTAAGGTGCATATTGGCTTTGTGACCGTGTAGGCTTTGACAGAATTAAATTGGTCGCGTATGTGCGACAAATTTGATGCGTATCCGTCGAAATTTATCGTATCGACCTCTGTGCAAATTTCTTAATTACTTTGTGCATGTTCGTCAGATCGAGACGAAACTTGCGTCAACAGGAACGTATCATTTTTCTGGTCTTGTATGCCAATTTTGGTCCGATTCTGAGACAATTGATCGGATTGCCGTTTTGCGGGCCCTCACGATCCGACTCAACGGACGATTTTGTGCACGGCCCGTCGAAATCCAACTTTGAACATATGGTTGGGTTCTATCTGAAAATCGGACCTGTAGACATAGTTTGACAACTTTAGAGACCGTAGACTTTGGCATACTTTTCGGTGTAAAGCGGGTCCAACGGTGGACCGTTTTGACTCAAAATTACCGTTTTGCCCCTGTGTCCAGAATTGGACTTAAGGACAGGCAATTCTAGCTAATTTGACTATTCTGAAAACTTTGGTAATGTTTATTTCAGCATTCGGAGACTTCTGCATATGTTGACTGATTGTGGCTCATTGAGTGGTATAGTATTATCGGTTTTACCAGCACAGGACCTCAGGCGAGTACATCTCTGATAGTTTTCGTATTTGATTATCTCTTTATTACTTGTATTTAATATTATTTTACATTGATACCATGTTGATTCTTCAAACGCTTGTCACACGAGATAGTAGTTATGGATTCTTGCATGTTGTTCGTAACCAATATATTTCTTGTTCGTGACCTGTTTGAATCCATGGGTACTACCCGGGCAGAGAAGTACATTAGTAGACATGTAAACATACCCAAAAATATCCTATGAGTCTATTCTTGAATAATAGCAACTGCACACGATAAGTGCAAGGTGCCGATTTACTCCTTAGCCGTTTATATGTCGAAAGTGTATTTCAAATCACTTGTTAGATATAGTCTTGTTACATTCCAGTTTTCTTATCATTGCTTGTCTTGTGTACCATGTCTTCCTGATTTTACTCGCATGATTCCTACCATGATTTTCTTTTTATCCCTTATCATGTATCTCAGTATTATTAGATTTATGGATTTCGTTATTTATTGATTCTGTTGTGAGATTGTACTCGTTCCATTCCTGACTGAAAACCAATATTTTTCAGGTTAGCCACGATCACTCTTAGCATTTGGAAGGCTTGGATATGCTGAGGTCAACCTAGATAGTTGAATTAGCTGTCTTTTCTATTTTTGAGACATTGTATATTCTAGCCAATGTGAAGTTGTGAAACCTTGTAAATTGTAAACTTGATTTAATAATATGAATTATCAATAAATGTATATTTTGTGATTTTGAGCGTATTGGCCGTGACAACGTTCTATCGTCAACTCTGCAGTGTAGGTTGGCTTGGACACGTCTCGTATCCGAAAAAGCGGGTGCAGATCGTGACAAGTTTTTGTGGTGGCCCATGCAGGTCAGTTTTCGCAAAAGATATGCGAACTCGTGATAGTACTTAAGTTAGTCATACTATTGCGAGCCTGCGCCTAGGAATGCTCATTCACAATTTGGATTAATATGATTTAGGAGGATAACTAGGACAAGGGTCCCTTATTAATTTGACTAATTGGATAGTTAAGATTGTCTGATAGGCCATGCAATTTAGATACAGAATTATTAAATTTAGATAGCTTGCTAATCTCTATAGATACACTATTACTTTTGATATGACGATATAATCCAATGTGGATATACTATTCACTTGGTAAGTTAGGCGTTCCTTGAATTAAGGCTCTAATCTGGATAAACTGTTCAAATTTCTTTTGCCCTATTAGATATACACCTTATATCATAAGTTAAAATTGCCTATTTTAATTCTATTTTGCTATAAAGAACTGGTTTATAATTTTTGATTCTGCTATTCATATACGAATCTCGAGTTAGATTTGATTCAAAGTTTTCCTCAGCCATTTGAAATGCAATGAAATAAAGATTAGATGTCCTTACTTCCCTTGTCTTCAGTTATTTCCCCTGATCAATCTTTTACTTAAAGGATTGAGACTTGTAGGCAGGTATTTACGCTTTCTATCATAGTCTGAATCTCTAGCAGCTCTTTGAAGTTCTTAGGAATATAGTTGGAGCAATTTAACGACTACGATGGCTAGACAATAGCGCACTATCGCTAATTACTTGAGAATGGAGAGTGTGGGTTCACGCAGTCAGCAGCGCACTGGCGAGGCACGACCCATAGAGTTAAAATTATTTCAAGGAATCGTAGTTTATGGAATATTGCTAAAACTATATCTTCGTTGACCCCTTTAGACCTTGTGTCAATATAAGGTAGAGTATCTGATTGCATATCACATTTGAATCACGAAACCAAGGGTTTACTACAGCCAGAGTATACGGGCGAGGCATAATTCTCGGTAAGATGATTTCATACGTGATTACAAGTTTAGATACTATAGAGAATAGAAAAATGCCCTGTGTGTCCCATAAGATCCAAAGCCAAAACTAGTAAAAGTTCTGCAAGTTGAGTAGCATGTCTCCAACTTAGCATCCCGTGGTCCTTGTGATCTATTAACGAGGTGATTGACTGACATTAATAGGTTTACCTAGAATATAGAATTTAGAGTTCCATAACCCATTAGTCGACCAAGGGCTTATGGATAAGAAGATAGTAGGACGACTATATAAGCAAGAACACCAGGTAAGGTTTTGATTCTCTTAAAACTCGAACAACTTGTGACTCCTTTCAAAAGTCTCGCAAGCTTGTATTTTGACTATCTTGACCAACGCTGCAATTACAGCATAGTTTTGCAAGCTTACTCTTTTATCGAGCTTGATTCAAGACATATTTATTGGGGACGCCTACTAACATATTGTCTAATCAGAATCGATGTATTACGGTCTGATCAACCTTAGTGCACTCGGTTCGCTCTTCCTCTGATTAACCTACGTGGATTGAGATATAGATGTCTCTAGGATCTCATCGCGACTGCATTGATAATTTCTCTTGAATTATATTTCCCTTGAATCACGTAGTTGTATTCAGTGACATCTTTCTTGAACTCTTTATTATTTTTGTCTTTTACTGATTTGAAAAAAATGAAAGCTCGTAATTGGTAGATAGATACATAGTATCCACATGGCTATGATAGTTGTATACGCAAGTGTAGCTACCATCGGCCAGCCATGTGACTAGAACCTTGCCTTGAGTTACTCATTCTCCTATCGACCCTCAAACTACTATTGGGACCTTCTAGCCATCTGAAATTTGAGAATAATTAGGGTTTTACCTAGTCAAAATGCCAACCTAGGAGACTATTTATTCTCAAGAAAAATTGTTGTGAGTCTCTAATTATTTTCTTGAAGCTTGCTTTAACTAGCAACCCTTAAGCCTTAACCCAACCTTCCCTCGACCAAAGCCCACAGTTTAGACATGGGATGAATATAAAAAGGTAAGGACAACCATTTACCACGACTATGTAGACACCTATCCCGAGATTGTTTCCAACAAATATTACCTAGTTATGTAATTTTATTATTAAGACCTAACTAGTATTGGAACACCACAGTCACTAGCTTAGCCAATATCATAGCTTAAATACCATGTCACATTATGATCTACCGGGTATCAACAGCAATACATGATCACTACAGCCATATCACTAGGACCCTTATGACGATAGTCTGGCAGGCTTGACACAAATAGAAATTCACGACTCAGTTGTTAGAAATCTCTTCATATGATGTGCCTTAGAGTTGGTTACCCCGTCGATAACTCTTGTATACTATGGATGAGTAGATCATTCTACTTTATCGACCATGTGTCATGTACACACTCATTTTCTATTTATTGAGGAATGATCCTTGACTTGACTTATATCTACCGTATCCGGTTACGCGTGCCTTATTCTTTATCAAGAGTCCAGTACATTATCCGGACTTTGGAATTCTTCTAACCTCATTATTCCTAAAATTATAGCCTAGTTTCTAAGGTGGGTAGACTGTAAGCCTTCTAAAATTTTAGGATATATAAGGATTACCGATTGATTAGAATAATTTCTATTAGGACAAAAATTAGTGCCCCATGACTCCCACTTTCATTTAGATCATTTTGTGTCCCCGGCGTGTCATTAATATTCGAAGCACGAGACCAGCTGTTACCTCTCAACAAATTTTTATGCAAGATCTAGACGAGTCCACCTTTATCTAGGTATATCATGTCCCACTCAAACTTGTCCCCTTGTACTCTATTTTTGTGGTACGACTTTCAGGTCAAAAGGACTAGCTAAAACCCTTACCATAATACGGTATACTTCCGACTTCCATTAGAGCCTTAACTTCGACTCAATTCTTTGACCCAATATATGGTTGTGACCTACTCGAAGTCCACTACACACATACCACTAGTGTGCCACCCAATTGGGGCCGCATGTGTTACTCAAACACAAAAGTCACTGAAGGCGTATTTTCGGCTTTAGGGACCTAGCTAACCAACCTGACTGGCAACTAGCTCAACCACTTGGGTGGGAACCTATTCTAGGTTACCCTAACCTAGTAGAATATTTTTATCATTGGGATCTTGTCCAGACCATATGGAATGAAATCCAAGGTTCATCCAACCAACGATTGATGTCCAATCAGGAACCCATTACGATCCAGTAAAACTCATCCATACATACCACCATATTTGGACTATAAAATCGAACTATTTGAAATAGTCCTATACCTATTAGGTAGTCTCCACCTCTTAGAATGTGAAGTCATTCATAACCCGTATTCCATCTACCTGGAAGTCACGATACGATCTTGTATTGTATTTATATCCCTTGCTCATGTGTTTAAATAACCACGGAAAAGATCACAATCTTGATTTCTCAAATTTCGTTCTATTATAGAACCTTGTTTAAATTAATTTCGAGTACTGAATTTCTATATTGCATGGATTGCAAGCCCCTCTAAAAAATAAGGGTTCTTCGGTTTGGCAAGTGACTAGACTAGAGTAGCCCAATCTAGCAAATAAGTCAATGGTTCATAAACTTTCTTTCTATCTACATCATGGGATACCCTCTACCGCTTGAAACTTCATATTTTCTCTCGACTATTCTTCCTTATCTTCCTGTCTTCTTATTTTAAAGCGACAATGGTCATGCTTATTAGAGTTTATCAATATTTTTTAGCTACTTGTGTAAGTTTGTTGCTTGTTAAATTTTGGGTTGCTTGATAGATATAAAAAGATTATAGATGCCTCATGCAGTAGATATCTGTTGGTAGGATTGTTAGCAACTAGTTAGAAGATTATAAAATTTTAGCGACAGGAGATTTGATGGAGTAGTGTGACCAAAGGTGGGTAGAAGTTCTCAAATATTCGAAGTTATAAAATGGCTAGAAGGTTATAAAATATTTTAAGGAATTAAATTAAGGAGATAAAGATAATGGTAGACTTTGAATTTTAAGGAATAGTTATGAATTATAATTTTGAGGACAAAATTATTTTAAGGTGGGTAGATTTGTAGCTCCCCTTCTCAAAAATTTTAAAATATTTTATTATTATTTATTTATTTAAATGGTGATTTTTTTAGATTTTATAAATAATTAATTAGTTAATTATTACGGTAGATAATTTTAGTCATGGTTAGGAATTGGAGTACAAGGTGACTAGAAATCATGGCACGGATAGTGCAGTGCGTGCTTTGACTAGTGTGTTAGCCCTGGTAGGGAAGGTCGAGCCATAGTAACGTCTAACTAGAAAAACCAGTCCAAGTTGCGACTTAACCTCTATAAATAGTTTAATTAATCATTATTAATATTATTTGACGTTTAAGTGACCCGGTGTACCAAACTGGTCCGGACTGGACCCGGACCGGACCAAGCCCATATAGGCATGTAGCGAGACTAAAGACACACGTGTAAACATATTTATGTATGTGCAAATACTTTGTATATATTTTGGAAAACTTCTAATATTTTCTAAATATAATTATACGCATAAAATAGATATTAATAAGATCAGTTGAAATTTTAGAGTATTGATACGATTTTCTAGAGCCCAGTAATAGGGGTATATGATATGCCCATCCCGAAACCACTATTGAATTATTATTGGTATTACTATTATTATTAATATTATATTGTGGTTATTGAGTATAAATTACTTATTATTATTAGTTATTATTATTTTATTCTTTATCAAAAAGATATATATATATATATATATATATATATATATATATATATATTATATATATATATATGTGTGTGTGGTGTGTGTGTGTGTTGTGTGTGTGTGTACATATTTATATAGGCCTGAAATGGGTCTAGACGAGAAAAGAATATTATGGAGTTAGTTAGACATATTTATATATAAAATATACATGTGCATGTGTATAAAATATATATATATGTGTGTGTGTGTGTGTGTGTGTGTGTGTGTGTGTGTGTGTGTGTGTGTGTGTGTGTGTGTGTGTGTATTAGTTATAATAAATGAACAAAAGAACAAAACCTTATCCAACCAACCCCCACCCCTTTAATCCCCCAGTGGGCCGACCCCAGCCGAGCAACTCAGTTTTCCCCCTACAACCCAGCAAGTCCAACCCGAGCGGCAGTTATACATATATGTATATATGTATACTGTAGATCGAGAGGAAGAGGATGCGAAAACATCGTGAACCCTAACGCCGTCATCCCGACACCAGCACCGCGTGCGCCTGGGCATCGTCGACGGCCGGCCAAGCCGCCACGGTCGCGCTGGAGCGCACGCACGCACAAGCCGCTCGGGTTGTGACAGCAGCAATCGCAGTCGCGGGAGGCGACTTCGCGACGAGGTTACGTCGTACACGCTCATCCTTTTGATGAGCGTTTCTTCACGTGAAAACCCGACACAACCCCCTTTTACTCTGTTCAATTACTTTTCGAATATCTACCTTCGATTGATCGAAAATTCGATACGAAGTCGAGAGGAAATCAGTCCAAAAATAGAACACGATATAGTCCAAACCCCTAATTTGGAAGATGACAAATCGCCAATCCTTTGACTTTCTCAAAATTATGTTTGAATAGTTTTATAGACAACCTATAGGCCTTATCAAATGTTTTTACAGAACCCAAATCATCGACGACGTGTCGAGAAATCAAATCCCAAAGTTTACCAAAATCCTGTTTTAAAACAATAAAATCCTTCGATACGACGTGCATCCTGCCAATCCGGGCGACGTGGTCGTGAATCGAAAGCATCAAAAGGTGCGTATCGGCTTCGTGGACGTGTGGACTTCGACGAATTCAAATTGGTCGCGTGTACGCGACGAATTTGATGCGTATCGTCGAAATTCATCGTATCGGCCTCTGTGCAAATTTCCTAATTACTTTCTGCACGTTCGTCAGATCGAGACGAAACTTGTGCCAACACCGTATCATTTTTGGTCTTGTATGCCAAGTTGGTTCCGATTCTGAGATAGTTGATCGGATCGCCGTTTTGTGGGCCCCCACGATTCGACTCAACGGACGATTTTGTGCACGGCCACCGCAATCCAACTTTGGACATACGGTTGAGTTTGTATCAGAAAATTGGACCTATAGACATATAGTTTGACGACTTTAGAGACCGTAGACTTTGGCACGCTTTTGGTGGTAAAGCGGTCCAACGGCGGACACCATTTTGACTCAAATTATCGTTTTGCCCTTGTGTCCAGAATTGGACTTAAGGATAGAAAATTTTAGCTAATTTGACTATTCTGAAAATATTGATAATGTT